>OZ020291.1:4184576-4263061 GCA_963971205.1 Aethes cnicana | reverse complement strand
AGTTATGAAACACTAGTTTTACCGCTGTTTAAAACACCGTAACTTCGTATTCGCTATGTGGGGGATACGATAACGATCGCAGCGTATCACATAGCCAAATAGTAAATAGGGATGACGACATTTTTTTTTCCTTAGTCTATCAGGATTATTGAAAAATATTGGACACGTATTTTTTCTTTTTTCACGTAATCAAACTTATACAGAGTCAAAGTCAAGTCAAAGTCAAAGCGTTTATTTGTAAACATAGGTATACATATAATTTTGGTGGTACAAATAATAATGAGCGCTATGTTTTGCCAAAGGGCATACAAAAACAAGATAATTAAATCTAAAATTAAAAGCTAATAGTAGGGACTTACATCGAAAATGTAAACTAGACAATGTTTTTTTTTAAGGACACTTAAGCATCATGCAGAAATTCGTTTAAGGTGTAAAAACATTTGCTAATTAAGAATGCCATAAGTTGCCGTTTAAACTCATCTATGCAACTTGACTTAACTAGATTAGGTAATTTATTATAAATCTTGCTAGCTAAGCATAGAATACTCTTGTGCATTAGAGTAGTTTGGCAATACATAGTGATTAAATTATCATTGCTACGCAACATTTTGCTGCGTCCCTCGGATGCTTTTTTAAACAAGGCAGGATTGGTTTCGACAATGGAGATATATTGAGTTGAAATGTCGCGTGACGTCACGGTTAAGTACGATTAACGGTGACGTAGTCAGCCCCCACTCTCCAACTTTAATACGTTTTAATTAGTCATTCTTTGTATTATCAAAAAACAAAAAAATACGTGTCTAATATTTTTTTATTACCTGACTGACGGACTAATTAGAATTTCGATTTCTTCACCCTGTCGTCATCCCTATTCCTGACGGACATGAGAGAAGTGAACTCATTGTTACGTATTTATTTGTATTGCATTTTTTGTCTTTATCTCTCGTTATGAGATAGATAAAGAGCCTTTTTCGCCACAGACATTGGTCACAGTGCTAGTTCCACTTATTAGTTACGACTTCCACGGTCGACCTAAGAGTAGAGTTGTATAATTGCGCCGCCAACTTCGCACCCGCTCGTTAGCGCTGTCGTCGTGCACAAAGCCAATACGCATAAAGCAAATTCCCACTTTGACCTGTTCCCGTTAGAATTTCAAGAAATCCTTTTTAGTGCTCCCCTACACTTCTCAAGAAATTTATATGCCATATTTCAGCTTCCTACTACCAGTAGTTTCGGATGTACGTTGTCATCAGTCAGTCAGTAACAGAAGAGTTTTATCTACTTATATTGATAGACCCATCTTTATCTAATGGGACCGTTGATGCGCCCCATGCTTAGTGTTGACGAATACACTTTGCTAGTCGTTGGGAACTATCTACCAATACGATATCTGGTTTATTAATTATTTTCCTATCTGTGATATCAATACTTAAATATTATTATTTAAAATCTCTTACTAATCCAGTACTGGAAAAAGCCTCTTTCTGCCTCGGTAATATATTTATTTAGTAATCTATTGCTCTTTTGTCACAGCAAAGCTCATATGACGGCACGTCGTCCTACGACTACGGACCAACGCCCAACAACGGTTCGGCGAACTGCAGGCTACCGCCCAACGCTCCAGATGATCTCAAAGTCGCTCCACCTTCCAAGTAAGTGTTATGCTGCTTGCCAGTTCTGTTAGCTTGAACTTGGCTTGACACGCTACCGTGTTCAGATAGCACCGAACAACTTAGAAGGCGCGCAGCGAAGCACCTTAGCCATTGACGCGGAGTCTATTATTGCTTAATGATGAGCGTCCCTTCTAAGTAGTGTAGGTATAGTACGACCTATTGTCAATTTGAATTCACCACTGAGCTTTTCGGTGAAGGAAAACATCGTGGGGAAACCTGCACGCATCTGCGAAGTAATTCAAAGATTTGTGTAAAGTACCCAATCCGCACTGGGCCCGCTTGGGGACTATAGTCCAAACCCTCTCGTGATGAGAGGAGGCCTGTGCCCATCAGTGGGACGCAAATAGGCTGTTACCTATTGTACGACATAGAGGCTGAGACAAGGTAATTAATTATTTTAGACTGTCAATCTCCTTACATTACGGCGCTTCAACTTTTCATACTTCGCCTGTACAGCGCCATCTAGTTGTTGCTCATGGAGTTCAAATTTATATACCGGCTATACCTAGGCAGCGACATCTATCTAACACTTATTACAGCATATAACACTTATTACGGGCGTACGCTGATTTGTGTGAAGGTTGTCCTTCTAGGTTTACCTTATTTTTCTATGATCGAGACGAGAACACGCTTTTAATAAAAAAAAATGGTTATTAAGTAGAAGCCGTGGTGGCCTAGTGGTTCGACCTACCGCCTCTCATGCAGAGGGTCGCGGGTTCAAATCCGGCTCGCACCTCTGAAATATTTTTTGTGCGAAATTCAATTTGAATTTACCACTGAGCTTTTCGGTGAAGGAAAACATCGTGAGGAAACCTGCTCACATCTGCGAAATAATTCAAGGATGTGTGTTAAGTTCCCAATCAGCACTGGGCCCGCGTGGGGACTATAGCCCAACCCTCTCGTGATTAGAGGAGGCCTGTGCCCAGCAGTGGGCCGTAAATAGGCTGTTGTAGTAGTAGTGTAGTAGTATTAAGTATAATGGCATATAATTTCGTGCTCATCGGGGAACGAGTTATCGTTTGTATCTAACAAGATGGAGCGATGAAATGTTGAAGGTCGCGGGAGTCCAATGGATGCGAGTGGCATAAGACGAATTGAGTACCTAACCAGCCTTGAGCGAAGCGAATGTCCAACATAGGACATCTTTCGCATGATTTGATTATGATGACGATGACGATGACGATGACGATGACGATGACGATGACGACGATGACGATGACGATGACGATGACGATGACGATGACGATGGCGATGGCGATGGCGATGGCGATGATGATGATGATGATGATGATGATGATGATGATGATGATGATGATGATGATGATGATGATGATGATGATGATGATGATGATGATGATGATGACGACGACGACGATGACGATGATGACTATGATGATGTTTTAATTTATGTGTTTTCTTACAGTAAAATTGAACCACCACCGCCGCCAAATCCAAATGCGATGTCGCAGAGTCCGCAACGAAACTCAAATTCGCACGAACTCACTCCGCACAACTCCCTCGAATACAGAAATTCGGATAATAACTACAGGTAAGTACCTAAGCACAGCGAATTGGTATAGTGCAGAATTATTAAATTAGAAACAGTTTCGAAATGGTTGTCGTGATAGTCCGATTTTTAGAATCATTTTATGGTGTCAAGAAAAAAGATAGTTTTCTCAATTCATAATTATTATCCTTGTCGTCTGGCAAGTTAAAAACTCGCATGTAGATTTCTCGTTTTTTATAAAAATTAAGACCTTTTATTAATTTTTAAACCAAACTAGTAAACTATTTTCATGAAATTTAGCTAAATAAATCTGATACAAGACAAGAACTCCCGCTCTTTATGGATCGTTCTTTTTTTTAATTCCGTTCTGAAATACATTGCGCTGTTTCAGACACGGATAAAAACGTTTGGTTTCGCGTCAATTGACAGATACAGAACATGCAGACTTGGCTGTTTGGGAATTCCTTCGCGTATTTATCAGTTTAAAAAAAAAGTACCTGTACGATAATGAAATTTCATACAACATTCCCTGCGCTTATACATGCCGCGGAAGTAAATTCATACAAATTTCAGGGGCATGCAGTTGAGTTTTTTTTTTTAATTTTTGACTGATTGTCAATGACGCACTTTGCGGTCTGATAGAAAGCAGACAATGACGAGTTTCCCCGCCATTTTTGAGAAAAAGACATTGTGCCCACAGCAGGTCAGAGACCTTCCGCAGTCCGCAGCAGCAAAACCGGCCGCCGCCGATGAACGGAGGCACTCACGCCGCGATGCACGCGCGCGGACCTTCGCTACCCGCCGTGCCTACTAACGACCACGCTAAATACAGGTAAAAATACATATACGCATAAAATCACGCCTCTTTGCCATAGGGGTAGGCAGAGATCACTTGCTTCCATTTGCTACGACTCTTAGAGATCTTCTACTATCTAAAGTCCCGCGCCTTCACATTTCAAAACGCTTAAATTTTTTCATTATTGTTTAAAAAGGACTACCAACACTCTCAACGCATAGTTGACGGGTGTCTCAGCACGCACGCATGTGTTGAGAGTGTTGGTGGTGCTTTTTAAATACATTGAAGCGTTTTGAAATGTGAAGGCGCGGGACTTTAGATAGTAGAAAATCTCTACATACCTTACGAGTATCATAAACTCTCTTGTTTCTTCAACGCTCGACGGTTTAGAGTACCTTTTACCTAGGGAATGTTGTAAAAATACATACAGTATATATAAAATCACGCCTCTTTCCCATAGGGATAGGCCAGAGGCCACTTCCTTCCATTCTTCTTCAACTATCATTCCGTTACGCATACATGCTCGTCGGTTTAGAGTACTTTTTACCTAGCCTTTATTTCATTTGATCCTCGGTCTTCCTCTTCCAACATTCAAACTAGCCGTATCATCATCTCAGCCGAAAGACGTCCACTGCTGGACATAGGCCTCCCCCAAAGCGCGCCACTCAGACCGGTCTTGTGCTACTCGCATCCACCGCGTTCCCACGACCTTAACAAGGTTGTCGCTTTCTGGCCCCACCGGCCATCAGTCCTCCTGTACACTCCGGGCTCGTTTTTATTTTCATTTTCATGGTATCTCCACCCCATGTCCAATCATCAAGGCTCGCAGGAAAACCGGCCGCCCCTTTATAAAGGAGGCACTCACGCCACGATTTACGCGCGGGGACCTACGACCACGACGACAACGATCTCTAAGATCTTAGATTTAAGTTTAAGTTAGGGACTATACATCCCTTCAATGTAATTGTAGTACGTACCGATATGTATATTTTATACATGTAATGTAAATGTTATAACTATGTGTAAATTTTGAAAAAAGGCCTTCTGCTTGAGTTTGTTGCGGCGCTTCTTCTCAAGCAATGGGTCTAGGAAGCGCTAGTAAATTCTTTTCTGACGTGTAAAAGTGCCCCTATGTGGCCAATTTGCTGAATAAATGATTGAATTGAATTGATCACGCTAAACCATCGAATCGACCCATCGGAATCATTTTAGGGTTCCGTAGCCAAATAACAAAAAAACGGAACCCTTATAATTTCGTCATGTCCGTCTGTGCGTCCGTGCGTCCGTATGTCACAGCCATTTTTGTTCGAGACTATGGGTACTGTATGATTGAAATTTTAAGAGCAAAAAATCAACCGCTATGATATCGGGTCATTTTGTATGAAAAATCCGAAACAATGTGACCCGATTTCATTGCGGTTGAGTGTATTATTATTATTATTATTATTACGAGCCCATTGTGTGCCACTGCTGGGCAAAGGCCTCCCCCCACTTTTTCCACTGCTCTCGATCTTGTGCAGTTTCTGTCCAGTTCCTTATTAAGGAATCGATTTCATTGAGTGTATTAAGGGTGGATAAAATGTGAAAGGGTATAGTGAGTAAGTAGTAATATGTTAAGATTTCACTACCTATTAATATGAGCTTAAGTAAATGTTATCGATTATGTGAATACATTTATTATTATTGTTTGCTCGTCACATATCTGACACGCTCAGGGCCTCTCCCCGTATTCTTTTCTTCACTCCATGTTCCCGTCCCGTCTCCGTTTACCCTTTGTTTTTGCGCTGCTCCTCTCATCTGTTGTGTCTAACAACAAGCACAATTTGGCGCGCGCCGAAACACTTAAGCCGTTGACGCAGTCTTATATTGCTTAAACGACGTGCCTTCTAAGTTGCACGTTCGCACGTGCAACGTGTTCGTTAGTTCGTTCAATTCCACGTCGCATGGCTCTTGCAGGGAATAACCCGCGAGTTATCGGTCCGTCTTACTACGAGCGTCTACCCGCACAGCTAAAAAGTGAACCGTCTGACGCGGTGTTTCGACGTCAACTTAAGAACCTTTTGTTGGAACATCCGTTATATTCTGTTAAAGAATACATGGACTTAGATTTATAAATTTGTAATATATAATTTGACATACCAATTGTACCATTAATCCTATTACTTGTTAACATTATTTCTTATTTTGGTATGAAAAGACGATCCTAACGGTGAAACATTTTATTCCTGATTTTCATTTTATTTTTATTTTGTATTCTTTCTGACGATCTCAATGTGAAATTCTCTTATTTTGACATGTAAAATATGCTGTAATTTGATATTGAGAAATAAATGTCTATGTCTATGTCTATGTTGTGTAAACGTGTAACTGTGTGTGTGTCCGTCAGCGGGCGCACGAACTCGGCGTCGCAGGCGGACTACGGCGGGCGCGCGCCGCCCTACAAGCCCGTGCCGCCGCCCAAGCCCAAGCACTACCGCCCGCCCGACGCCGCCCATCCGCGCAACGGGGTGAGCTCACAAAACTTTCACAGATTCGCTGCCAAGCCGCAAGACACGAAATAAACAGAGAAATAAAATGTTCACTGTACTAATTGCCAAATAACGTTAAAAATATCTATAGTGGCCTGCTGAAAGCTATTCATTTTGATACATTCCGTTCTCTCATTCGCCTAAGACTTAGAATTTACTATTATCATTCTAAGGCGCTACAGCTGCAGGAACACTTTTCCAGGTCTGTCTTGAAACATTTGTCGCTAATTCAAATCGACCTCATAAAATCGGTCATTTATGACGAAGCATGTTGTGGATTAATTATCTGTGTGATTTTATTCATGACGAAGCATGGTGTGGATATTTATTTTATACATGAAAGAAAAAAAAATCGACCTTTAAAATTGTTGGTATTTTCTAACAAAACTAGCTGTAGGCGCTAACATTTTCCTACAACGCCTTCAATAAACAATTGACCATAGCATTTGAAACGTTTAAAACTATAACCTCGATCAATGTAACAGAGCATGGAGCCCGGGCCTCCGGCGGCGGCGTCCCCGCGCGCGCCGGCGCCCTACCCGCAGTACTCCCACCAACACTCGCTGTCGCAGCCGCACCACCGGCCACACAACAGCTATCCACAGGTATTCACACTTCATCATCCACGTCATCTTGCTATTTTATTGTTAAATCATGTCGTTTCCAGTCATCATTTGAAAATAATTGTATAGATTCATCCATTCTTGTAAGCAAATGAAGTTTGTGACCTAGTACGACGCCCTGAGTGACTCCAAAGTTTGTATCAACTACTAAAAGTATTGGAAAAAAAAACGTTAACAATTTGTAGCTATAATATGTTTAGTAGGATTTGTAACTGTGTAAACATACGATTCAATCTCATTTTAAAGCAATGCCCCTAGTAAATATTATCTTTGAATTATCAAAAGCTTCAGTTAGATCGAAATATGAAAATTATCGTTTTGTTACAGCAAAATATGTCTTACGGCGGTCAGATGCCCCCGCAGTCGCCGCCTTACTCCGGCCCGCCGCCGCATCATCGCGCTATAAATCTACCCCACAACCCCCATCTCATAGGTAACAAATAGATATCTTAGGACATTTCAACATACGTACACTGGCTATTTTGTAACTTTGTATATCCACTAAGATTGTTTAGTTGATCTTAAGGATATTTTCTTCGTTACAACTCTCCTCAACTCTTCTTAACAACTATGTATATCTGACACTATCTTCTTCTTTTATAATAAAACAATCATCGATGTATTTTGTTATCTGACAGATTTAGCAGGCAGTCGGGAGCAACGTGGTTCCGCCTTCGAATTATATAGAAAGCCCCAACACATGCACAATATAAGGTAAGACCTTACACGGTGATTATTAAACTGTCATTGCACTACAAAATTAGACCCCTATTTGCAAAATTCTCGAAAATAATATACTCGTTTTGTCTTTAACGTTCTCCAAAATTGCATGTTCCGAAAGTCATCTTCGAAAATCTCCAGTTTCCGACCCGTTTTTAGATCATTATTCAGCCCTGTACAATTTGCTCTAACATGCAAACACCAATCGCTTCACAAACGACTAACATGTCTTGTCGGGCCACAGTATATTCGGTATCGTATGTGGTTATAAATATACGTAATACATATATTGTAACATATACATATCTCTGTATCGGGGTAAGTCTGTAAATTGTAATAACATTGTACCTATATTAGAGTATTTAGAGTTGTTTGTTATGACAACTATATTGGCAGTGCGTGTCTGCATTTTAGTGCAACTTGAAAATTCTTATGAAAGCATATTGAATTGAGATTTTCTTATTCCTCCCAAATTCGATTTGATATCTTTGAGATTATAGGTCCTTTTTTCTCCAGTGAACTGTCCGCTTCAAAAAATAATTTATTGGTCGAGTTTTACCGATGTATTTATTTCAATATGCTTTTTAAAGAATCACAAAATTTCACCTTCTGAAAATTGACATAAAATTTGGACATTTTAGATCGTTTATTTATCTATCCTTGGAAGATATTTCAAAAGGTTTTGTTAATAAATTTATTTGATTTTACTTGAAAAATAATCTGAGGTGTCCAGATTGTGTAATGATAGCGTCGTAACTAAGTGGGTGTTTGGTTGTGGGTTCCGCAGTTCTGACGCCATGAATTCGAGCGTGGAGCGCGACGAATCATTCTCACCAAAAACAAAAAAGAAACTGTCTAAAAAGCCGTCGTTTATAAAAAACGCCGTGCTCGATCTGTTCCGTTCGAAAACGAAAAACTCCCAAAAGGTGTCTCGACAGAAGTCACTGTGCGACGCTGATATGCAACAGAGACACCAGACGCATCAAATGCCGATGCTGAGACGAGAAAAGTCCGATATAAGCGATTTGAACACGCACATTAGGAATACGCACATCAGAAATCAAATGCTGCAACGCAGCAACTCATCTTCTTGCGAGAAGCCGAGTCTCAAACCAATCCTGAAACGACAGAGTTCTTTCTGCGATGACAGGAACGGCTCAATTTGCACTGTCAGAGATTACGACACCAAACCTGTTATGAAAACCCTGAGACGACAGAATTCTATGTGTGAAATAGAAACAGAACCCAAAGTTACCCCGTTGTTGCGCAGACAGAATTCCCTCATAGAGTATAACAGACGCGGCATCTACGGCCAGTCTCCAAACTTTAATTTGATTACCAAAATAGATCCCATCTACCAAAGACAGCAGCAGATTAAGCACGAAACATTCCATCCCTCGCAGCCTCTACCTCTAGAACCAGTTTACCAAACCAAAGATCACCTCGTGTATGATCCTATTCCTAAGCCTAGAAGGACATATGCTTCTTTATATGATACGTCAACTGAAAATCCTTATGCCAGCAGGTCTGAAGTAACCAACCATAGTTTTGAGAATCCATATGGTAATAGGCAGTCTTTAGGCATGCCACCTATGGAGTCACCTTACGCGAGTAGGGCAGAATGTGTGAGAGAAAGCCCTTATGCTTCTAGATCTGAATGTATCAGAGAAAATCCTTATGCTTCTAGATCGGAATGTGTAAGGGAAAGCCCTTATGCTACTAGGGCCGAATGTATACGAGAGAACCCCTATGGCTCCAGAAATGACTCTGTGAGAGAATCTCCTTATGCCACTCGGTCAGAGATGGTACGGGAAAGCCCGTATTCGACACGAAGCGAAATAATAAACGAGAGTCCATATTCAACTCAGCAGGATATTATAAAACGCGAGTCCCTCTACAGTGAATCACCCTATTCGAGCAAAGAGCAGATGCTGAGGCAAAGAATGACCTCTGAAAGTCCCTATTCCACAAAAGAAGACATGTTACGTTCAAGATTCTCAGAGTCCCCGTATAACACTAAAGAGGAGATGCTGAAACAAAGAATTGACGGCTCATTTACAAAAGAGCCTATATATGGTATGAGAACGTACGATCCACCTCCAAGCACCTCATGGTCAGAGAGTCCTTACGGCGTGCGGCCTGACAGAAGGCTACAGACTCCGGTAAATTATCCGGGGAGAGCCTCGCCCATGAGCAAATGTATGAGCGAACCTCCTTACTCCTCCAGAACGGAGATGATGTCACGTATAAGACAGACCGAATCTCCATACGCGACCCGATCTGAAGTAAAATCTAGCTGTTCAGACTCTAATTATTGTACTAGAAGTGGAAATGACATTAGACCAGAAATAAGACCATCGTCAGCAGAATGCACTTACGTATCTAAACAAGAAATTTTATCGCAAAAAGCAGCAATGCTGGCGAGCAAAGAGTCTTCATACGGAATAAAATTAGAAGAGAAACTCGAAATGATAAAACAAAGAAACCAAGCTAAAAAAGAAATGATCTATCAAACTAGGAAAGAGGCAAACGAGAGTGATGCCGCAAAAATGAGAGAACCTTTGTATGTGTCTAAAAGGGAATTGAAGGATAGTGTAATTTATGAATCCCATAATGAAACTAAAGAAGTATTGCAACCACAAGAAAGTAGTGCTAGAAGTAGTCCGTATGAGCTTAGCGATGCTAATCATTTGTCTCGCAGAGAGCCCATATATCAAACAAAAGCGGAGGCTCAAGAAAACACTGAACCTGACACATTCCAAGAAATCGATTTTTCAAAACTCAGATTGACGGAATCAAAGACGGATTCGGAGAAAGAACGCTCAATAAATATAGAGAGCAGTATACTGAAAGGAGAACCGGTCTATGCACCTCGGTTACATGGTAAAACGGAACACATTTCCAGTGCTTTAAAAGCCACGACTTCCCCTGTTCCTTACGATTCTACCACATCTATGGAGACTCATTACGCATCAGAATGTAGCATGAATTTTGAGAACAAGCCCCAGAGCACTCCTTACGCATCTCAAGATATGGAGGACCGTAACCAGAAAACAAACAGAACCGTCACGTTTTGCGAGAAAATCGTAGAAAAAAGTCCCGAGTGTAGCCAAGAAAATTCTGAAAACATGAGTGCAAGTCAGAATGAAACGACAGTAATTACCAATCAAAATACAATTGTACAGGCAAGTGATGAAAGTGTTTCGGAGACAAAAGACGTGCAGCCCGATGGGCCACATACAACTTGGGGTATATTTGATAGTGAGGGTGGTGTATTGGAGGATAGACAATGGGGTGTTTCATTGATCATTCCACCGAAAGCGATAGCTCCGGGGATCAAGCAAAAGATTTACTTTACGGTGTCGGATCCGAGACTGAGCCAACGCGTGGGGGGACCACCAATCGATATGGACAACGGTAAAGCTTGTTGTAATGAAGCACGCGCCTGTAGTGTAGAACGCACATACTAATTGGGCATTAATGATTGCGAAGTGAAAGAAATTGGATTTGTGACTGTCCGATTGTCTTAGCTAGTTTCTAGGAAATATTTAATTGTAGTTTTTGAAAAGCATGATTTTTATTTTGTTGCATGTGGGTTGTAGATAGATATTTTTATACATTTAATTACATTATCTTATATAAAAAGTTACTACCATATCATATCATGTATTATACGAAATTTAATATTCACACATGTAGTTGAAGCACTTAACAAATGTACATAGCACCAGTTAATGTCTAGATTGTCTAGAACATTAGCTGCATCATTATTAACAATAACATCGTTATTTTAATATATCTAACGAGGTGAATCATTTATTTGCGCAGCTTCTACCACACAATACACTCGTACTTAGAGATTGAGGAGAGAAGACGTCGGCTTTGCTACGTCCAACCGACCATGTGATTGTATGTTTGAGAACCATTTCATCTATTACCTCACCGTTTATAATAGTAGTATCACACACACCTTCCTCCTCTATAGTATATTTATCTGTTTCGTTAAGTATCGTGTCATCTTTTCCTATCTTAGTTTACTTATTATCTCGTTCCTAAACTTACTTTGTTGTTTTTTTGCATTATCTTTAAACTGTTCTTCCATTGCTCGTCCTAACAATGCTTCGCTTGGTTAACATAATGCATTAAAATGTTGCGATTTGTGTTTGTGTGTTACGTTGTACAAAAAATCTAATTTTGAACCTAATTCTTTAATCTCAAAAAAATACCTATCTTCTCCACAATATACGCTCAATGACGAGTTGAAAGCACAATCTAAAATTTCCTTCTTTCAAAGTTCACCTTTGCAAACCGACTTCCGTAAAACACAGTTAAAACTACTAGTCTAATTTAAGAATTAATTATGATATCGTCCATATAGTCGGTTTGCAAAGAGCTCGAAAACATCAACTACAGCATTCTCTCCGCTACAGGTGAAGCGATGCTATCCCCACTAGTGATGTGCGGTCCGCAAGGCCTGGTGTTCCTGAGGCCCGTGACGCTCCGGCTGCCACACTGCGCAAACGCAGTCCCATCCCTAGGCCTCACAATCAAGGCCACTGACACTGAGGCCCATCTCAGCACCGATTGGGACCAAATACACCTCCCCGCGACAACTACTCTTAATACTGTGGCTGTTAAGGTCGACCACTTTTAAATGTATGTGGATGGCTTTAATGTAGCTAAGTGTCACTAATAAATGTGCTATATAATTTTGAGACATTGATAGTACGTACATTTATGGAGTGAATAAATATTTTCAATCGGGAAATCCCGGGAATCAGACGAGGCCCGAACTTTCAATTATTTGCCGAGTTTAATAACTGACATGTAGGTCCTTTAGTATGAAACTAATAGACACTGTCAACTAGGGCTTCCAAATCCCGGGACTATCGTAATCCCGGGATTAATATCGGGATTGCCGCAGTCAATCCCGGGATCCCGGGATCCCGGGATTGGGTACTACTTGTATATGATTATGATGGGAGTTTCTTTACGCAAACAAATACCAAATTTAAGTCGTACACAAAACATCTTAATACAAATCAAATCGCAAATTGTTTTAAACAGTTCAGGCAGAAGTTTTACAAGATGGCTTACATAAATCCTTAACCGTACTGAAGGATTATAGATCCATCCTACCGTTTTTGAGAGTTATCATATCACCCACCATCTTTCGCTTGACTACTTCTAGACCACCAAAAAAGTCGATTTCAGAAAGAGCTACAGTACTTAGTTAGACTTACCGGCCGGCCGGTCATACAGAAGACCGAACCGAATAATACCTCCCACATTACATGGCATTCGTCGATTACACTTATAACGAGAAATCATGTGACTCGGATGATCCCGTAATCCACAACAGCCTGGCTCTGGTTCTTTGACTGTACCACTCACTATTTCGAAGTGTTGAAGTAGCAGTGCTATATTTATTAATCTCAGAAGGTTCTCCAACCGACTTGGTCTGAAAATTAACATGGACAAGACGAAAATTGTCTCTAATGTCCATGTTGTAGGTACCTACCAACTCCCGTAACAGTCGGGTTCTGTGCTCGAAAGGGGACGATTATGTACACCAGGAAGAAAAAGTCCAGTCAGTTACGTTCTATGAGGTACTTAAGTTTTAGACTCGGCTGAGCATCGATCGGAATTCGGGAAGCATTGCAGTGATTTCTTCGTCCAAATTTTCTCAGTCTCAAGTCTTTGGCTACTGTGTATCGCCAGTGATATTAAACTAAAAAGACGTGGGCGCCAATGATGTCTCATAAAAAAAAACTCAAGTTCATTCAACGTAGAGCGCTAATTTGTATTTGATATAATCAAAAATGATGATATCCTCAAGAGCATTAGGATCACCGACATGGTCCGAAGAATCGGAAGAATTGCGAAACTTCAGTAGTGAACTCTAATATTTGAGAACGTTCTCAAATGACAACCGCAAACCGGGAGAGAAGATGTCGAAAGCCTCCAATAAGATGTTCCGAAGGGTCCCGCGGATTTCTATGGCACAAGATCGGTCTTGCGGCTGATATGATGAATAAATACCTCAGTAAATTATCTTTAAATCATAGATGAAGACCGATTATTTTGATAGGAAACTCAATCCCGGGATCCCGGGATTGAAATAGAAATCCCGGGATTGAAAAAACCTTAAAAATAGGCGGGATCCCGGGAACCCGGGATCCCGGGATCCCGGGATTGGAAGCCCTACTGTCAACGATGTCATTGGAATATGCACTACAATCACATAATATTTATTCAATACATTGTACACCATTAAAGTGACTCCTGATAATTGATATGAAAGCCTTATAATGCATTGTAGTGGATGATCTTTTCACAATTGTGGGTGCAGTCAAAGTTTAACTATAGTATGGGGTTGCAATCTTATTTTTCTAAATTTTTAAAATCCCACCTTTAGGCCTTAAGCTCACTTCATAAGAATAGAAAAATAGATTTCAAGAGCTTGGTTTCGTCTAAACTAGTGGTGCTAAGTATGAGTGGTGCAATTGTTTTTGAAAGGAATTGACTAAAACTTTAGTAAAATAAGCGTAAATGTAAAGCGCAACGGGAAAGCCTTTCTTAAAAAAAATCGAGCCACAATTAGGATTTGACTTGTTTTATATTCACTGGTTCACTCATGACAAGTGTTTAAAGTCTCTTAAGTGATAATTAAAATGAATGAAATGGATGATTGGCACTTTGAAAGATTGAATGAAATAATGAATACGTTAAATAGGTTGCCTTACCATAATTTAGAAATATCGATCTAGATATAATAATGTTGATACTGTAATATTATTATTTAATGCAATGCAAAGAAGTATCAAAATTTTACGATGTGAAATTTATTATTTTTTACATATTGTGACGTTTCATGAATTGAAATTGACAATTTCTTATTTAATCACAGAATAGAAATACGGGAAAAACTGTAACTGTCAATAAAAGGTCGTGTCTAAGTGCGGGGCATCGAGAACAGTTTTTACTGCATTTTTATACTGTGATTTCTTGCAAAGAATTGTATTTAGATAAGATCCACTCGTATGTTATTTTCCTACCATGTGTCGCCTTAA
This sequence comes from Aethes cnicana, assembly GCA_963971205.1. Lineage (NCBI taxonomy): Eukaryota > Metazoa > Arthropoda > Insecta > Lepidoptera > Tortricidae > Aethes > Aethes cnicana. The sequence goes on along the minus strand of OZ020291.1, from coordinate 4,248,141 downwards.
TACCTGTGTATTGTATATTATCTTGTTATTAACGATGAGTTTAATTAAGACTCTACAATAAATTTTATATCTACAGAAAAAAAGATTTTTTATTAGCTACTCCACACCAAAACACACATCAAAATTACAAAACACTATTGATGATGAATACGCAGATTTACTACCTATTCCTACATCACGCTATGTGTATAAATCTACGTGTATAAATCGAATGTACCCTATAAAAAAAGAACTCTTGGTCTATCCTATCCTATGCCTGTATGTAGGTACCTATATATTACCCTTATCTATTCTCGAGGGGTAGGTGACATTTTGTAAACCTCAAATGAAAAGGATAAATTATTTTCGACATATGCATGTATCGTGGTCTCACGGGGCTTTATAAGACAAATATTTTGCTCGGATATTATACTAATCTTGGAAACAAACTCAATACTCAATAGTATATTGCCTGCTTTAAACTACTGTGGTATTGCGTTTGGTCATTGGTTTGTGATGCCGAAGACGAGTAGTAGTTTTTCTTTACAAACATGTATGCCACTCGTGTCGAGTCGACCCCGATGACGACCGCTTCTCCAAAGTGGCCAAACGCAATGAGCTGCATCGGGCCGATAATGTCGAAGGGATCGTGAACATCTAATCCTCAAAGGCAATACCAACATCACGCAGCATTATAAGCAAAGGATTGCGATGCATGCAAATAATAAAGCATAATGGCGAGCTCGGATGAGCATGTGTAAATTGCATGCGTTTATGTGTACTTTTATAGGGCTAATCTTTGGGGGAATAAGATGGCGCTCGTTTGATTTTCTCATGCAATAAGTTGATAAGGTCACTAATAGTTCATAGCGGTGGATTCACCAAGACGTTCACTGTACTGTTAGCTCATACATCCCCAGGGTCATCACTCAGCCCGGTCTTATGTGCCACCAGCATCTATTAGATTCCCGCGACCTGCCATCCATGTTCCGTCGTTTCATCTTCTTGGAAGCCTGCCGACAACTCGGATTAGTCCTTTTGAAATTGTTATAATTCATTTTCTTAGAAAAAAATATCGACAGCCCATTTGATTTGAACTTAAATTGGACGCAGTTCTGCAAACCAGATCCAACCCACACACCTGTCAAAATTGAGTTAAATATGCAGATAGGTTTTAAAATGCACCTTACACCTTCCCTATAAAAATCAAAATGATCTGACCACTTTAACCTATCAAAACAATATGTTGACAAAGTTACCATTCCACAAAACAGCAAAACCATATTTTATAAACAAGATTCATGCCACATGGTACCTCATAGACGTATAATTGTATAACTCTATAAGAGACCAAGTGCGGTTGGATCCCGTTTGCAAAATAAAGATTGACAAATTATAGGATAGGAACCATGTGTCTTGAATCTTGTTTGCATATTAAAAGTAGCCTAAATTTTTCAATTTTATGAGGGTTCATGTGACTTGGTTCCATATTGAAAATATTTTAACACATGGAAGTATTTTTACGTAATCTTTTTCACCAAATAGAGTTGTGGATTATGACATAACAGAGTTGTGGATTTATGATATTCTTCCGCGAAAAGTATTAATTACCGGATTTACGGTAAATAAAGGATTGATATTTTCAATAAAAAAGGAAGAATGTTGAATGAGGGTTGAATCCTTGTTGATTTACAGGGTCTTGAACTTTTAATAAAAAATAAGGGAAAACACTTAACCGGTTTTTTTATGGAGAAAAATAGCAAGAATACAAAGGCAACAATAGCAAAAAATGTGGAATGAAAAAAATCCAGCAAAAATAAAGTATTTACCTATTTTGTACAAAAAACAGACCAAAAAAGGAATTCTAAAAACGTATATATTCGTAAAAACGTATCTGTAAATTATTTTCTAGATTTCTCAGTTTTCATTGTTGAAAATGTCTTCTACTTCAAAGTCAGGTTGTCGTGAACATTCTTCCAGGTCATCATCCTCCGGGGCGTTCTTCTGGAATAAGTTTAGTGTAAAAAAGGTGGTATGCCTGTGGAATCAGATGAAAGAGCTTTTAAGTCTTTTAACTTGGCCTCGGGAATAGGTTTTCTCATAGGCCAAAGTACTTCCATTATTTCATTTGTGAGAGTAGCCCCCGAACGAACTTCTTTTATTATATCTGCGACCACAAATTTTTCGTCGAGGTTGGTTGTCATGTAAATTTTGAACATAGGACCTACCTATGTTCAAAATTTGGATTTTGGATTTGTAAGGATACCTATACTGTTATTTTATCTCTATTTCCTTAATCTGCAGCCTTATTCTCGTCTATAAATAGTTTCTCCATACTTTCTCTAATTTTATTGATGATAAAAAGTAGTTTTTGCTAAAACGGTGAACATTCATCTTAAACTGAAGTCTTCTTGCACGTTTTCATACCGACTTTTTATTTTCAATACAATTAGAGAACAACTAGGAAGAAAACTATAGACGGGAATAAGCTGCCACGGCTGCAGATTAGGGATATAGTTCAAATACAGGATATGTTCAAAATTTACAGGCGAGCAACCTTGACGAAGAGTTGGTGGACAAATATATTTAAAAAAAACTTTCGTTTAGGGGCTATTCTCACAAAAAAGAAGTAGATGTACTTTGATCTGTGGGAATTCTATTCTCGAAGGCAAGTTAAAGGACTTGAAAACTCTCCTTCACCTGATTCCACAGGAATACCACCTTTTTTACACTGAACTTATTCCAGACCAACGGTTGAAGGATGATGACCTGGAAGGTTTTTCAGGACAACCTGACTTTGAAGTAGATGACATTTACTAACACGAAAATTGGAAATTATATATAACAAAGTTACAGATTAATTCATACGTTTTGTTCGAATTCTCTTTATGACTAAAGTATTGCAGTTTTCGTCTCTGTTGAAAATTTTGTATGAAATATTTTGTTTTTGCTAAAATCTTTTCACGCTACAAGTTTGCCTTAGTATTTGTGCCCTTTTTGATTAAAATTCATTAAAAAAAACCGTGTAAATTTAATTTTCCCTTATTTTTTTATTAAATATACAAAGATCCAACCCACATTCGCATTTTTATTAAAAAGATCCATCCCCATTTATTGGTTCTAAATCAGGTAATAAATGCTTTTTGCAACAGATTAACATAACAATTAATAGAGCTAGCCATCTTCTATAATTGTGCATTCAAACTTTATTAAAAATATTTATAGAAAATTTTGTACACACATTTTTAACAAAAACGGCTTTTTCTCAAAACTGTCATGCTGTGGGTTGGATCTGGTTTGCAGAACTGCGTCCAATTATCAACTAGCGAGCAAACCAACCCAAATTGGGACAATTTATTATAACGATTATAATTTCGCGCCAGCTACAAAGTATTGCTAATCTCACTGGACTGAAGGTTGCGGGAATCCGGTGGAACAAGTAGCACAAGACCGGTCTGAGTGGCGAGCCTTGGGGAAGGCCTATGTCCAGCAGTGGACGTCTTTCGGCTGACATTTGTTTGTTGTTCGGGATTGAAAGTTAGGAAAATACAGTGGAACTCCACCCCAGGTGATATCTTAGCGGCGAGGTACTGTGTCGCAACTGTCAGCGATGAGCGACGCGCGTTATCAATCGCAGTCAGGTCGACGCGCGCGCAGCGTGCCGGACACTCGTCGACGCAAGTATCTTACTGATATAATAAAGCTGAAAGTTTGTTTGGATGTTTGTTACTCAATCACGCTAAAACGGCCCAACCAATTTGCATGAAATTTGGCAAACAGATAGTTTTTAACCTGGATTAACATAGGCTACTTTTTAATGTTACATTTCGTATTTATAAGCAATTATTTTCTAGTTTATCGTGATTTGGCGGTATAGATGGCGCCACGGTGTCGCAGTCTAAGTCGATCCGTCAACCTGAGTGACCACTGGACCTTTACGCTTTTGTAGCTTTTAATGCACTAACTTTTGAGAGTATCGGCATACCTACGGACAGATTGATGGATGGATGAACATGACAAAACTAATTAGGTATAAGTAGGTATGAGTTCCAAGCAATGAAACATGAAGTCACTATCGCATTTACAATATTAGTATTTAGTATGGATATCACAGATGGAAGTTTGAATTTACGAGTAGGTAAATAAAAAAAAACTGTCCAAGTACGAGTCAGGTTCGCGCACGAAGGGTTCCGTACTTTTTTCTGTTTTTAGTATTTGTTGTTATAGCGGCCACAGAAAACATCATCTGTGAAAATTTCAACTGTCTTAACTATCACGGTTCATGAGATACAGTCTGGTGACAGACGGACGTTTAGTCTTTGGGTACGGAACCCTAAAAAGGGTAAGAACCAGACTTAGGTAAGTAACCATTTTGTATGTGAATTAAGTATCGAAAGAAGCCGAACTGCGTGCCTGTACCGTGCCACGATAGGAGCATTACACCGGTTATTATTCGCCTGCACTGCGCAAGCGCACAGGCGGCGACAGCGATGATACAGTTGCACGCCCTGCAGATCATGGGATTGCAGATAATAGACGCACTTGGTTTATGTTGATAAATGGCATAACTAACCATAGTTTCAGTTGGATTAAAGTTCTAGTATATCGAACTATGATATTGTTCGTAGAACCAAAGTGTCCAAAAATAACATATCAACCACAATTGTATTCCCATCCGATACTTCCTACAATTTCTATTTAAAAGCACGCGAACAAATCGCTCGCGCATGCTTGATAGGCAATTTCTTTGTTTTTTTTTTTTGATTTAGAAATCGAAAACCAAAAAAAACCGGCCAAGTGCGTGTCGGGCCACGCGCAAAGTATAGGGTTCCGAAGTTGACGATGCCCACAGTACCTTTCTAAGATTTATTAGCATCTAGCTAGCCTGTGGTATGACGTGCCCGCCCGACACCCCTGCCGCTCGAGAAAAATCATCATCATAAGTTGGTCGACTATTACTCGTAAGTTTATACAGCCTACTTAGCTGTGCTGTGATAGTTTTCCTTTCAACTACGTTATATATGCCACAACCGTGATTTTTTTCAGCCATCCAAATACCACCATTTAGCTGGCAGGGGGGGGGGGAAATAGCACTTTAAAGCTTAATATTTCACAAACGCATCACTTAATCAAAAAATGGTTTTAACAAACTCACAATATTTTTTTAAGACCTATTCAACGATATGCCGCACCATGGGGTACGTGAGAAAAAAAAATTACACCCGTACTTTACGAGTAGGGGAGGTACCCTATAAAAAGATATATTTCAACATTTTATTGTACCACTTTGTCAGCGTAACTAATATGCATATTCATGCCAAATTACAGCTTTCTAGAACTAAGCATCTCCGAGCAATAGTGCGGACAGACACGTTTGGTCCGTTTTCGTAGCTGCGGTTTCGTAATTGGCTACGAAAGAGGAATTATTTTTCGCTGTTTCATAACTAGCTATCAAAAAAGAATTTATTTTCTGTTTCTGTAATCAAGTTTCGTAGTTAACTATGAAATGAGATCTTTTTTCTGTGTTCGTAATGATTTGGCTACGAAAGAGGAATTGTTTTCCCTGCTTCGTAATTAATTATCAAACATGAATTTTATTGCTGTTTTAGTAACAGTTTCGTAATTAACTCCGATATAAGATTTTTTTTTCCATGTTCGAAGTGAATTGGCTGCGAGAGAGGAATTATTTGTAAATTTTTCGGTGTCCATAACATGGTTTTTAGGGTTCCGTAGGCAAATGGCAAAAAAACGGAACCCTTATAATTTTGTCATGTCCGTCTGTCCGTCCGTATATCACAGCTATTTTTATCGGAGACTAGTTTGGTTAAAATTTGGGAGGTAGGCGTGTTCTATGAACCGCTACAAAATGATTGGGTACGATTTTGAGAGTAAATATATTCAGGGTGGCACTCTATACTGTAACTGAGGAATTAAAGTAATAGCAATAGGTAATTTAAGAAAACAGCCGTGTGGTACCCCACACTGATGCCTCATTGGATAGGTTTTTGAAAAATTATAATTATAAAAGTGCTAAGTTTGTCCCCCCCTAACTTTTTAACCAACTTCGAAAAAAGAAGGAGGTTCTCAATCCGTCTCTTTTTCTTTTTGTTTGTATGTTTCGCGATAACTCCGTCAATTGTGAAGTGATTTTGATGATTCTTTTTTTCCTTCCGGATTGATTTCATTTTAATTTGGTTCAGATTCTGATGATGGGATCCTTGAGAAAATGAGGGAACTCCTCGAAATTTTTTAGCATGTGTATGATTTTCGCATCAATTTCAAAGACTACACTTAGACTTGGGTGAATTTTTGAACGCGACGTATTTTGGTAATTTTCGTGGTGCATTTTTTTTTTCAAATTACAGCTTTATAGACCTAAGCATCTCCGAGATATGCTGAGGGCGGACGGACAGACATATTGGCGAAACTATAAGGGTTCCTTAATGACTACGGAATCCTAAAAATGGACCCCGAAAGCAAGTGCTGATTTTTCGGGCAAGATGAAGTCTCTCAGGCTCACTAGTAAACCAATAAATTCTTGTTTAATAATTAATTACGAAAACAGAAAAACGAATGTGTTTAGTAATTAACTACGAACGAAGAAAAAATACTCGATTACGGAAACAGAACATAAATTCTTTTTTGATAACTAATTACGAAACAGCGAAAAATAATTTTTCTTTCGTAGCCAATTACGAAACCGCAACTACGAAAACGGACCAAACGGACAGACAGACGGACGGACGGACGGACGGACATGGCGAAACTATAAGGGTTCCTTGTGGACTTCGGAACCCTAAAAAACGGGTACTTCTTGTGGGTCTCCTCTCTTAGGGCTCATCACCTAGGGGTGGGGACTTTTAGTACGTTTCTTTTCTCCTTATACCAAACTTTACAAAGTTTAATTTTCAGCTGTCGACTTTTCCAGACACATTCTCTCATTGCGAGTACTACTACTACTACTACTACAGCCTATTTGCGTCCCACTGCTGGGCACAGGCCTCCTCTCATCACGAGAGGGTTTGGGCTATAGTCCCCACGCGGGCCCAGTACGGATTGGGGACTTCACACACATCTTTGAATTAATTCGCATATGCGTGCAGGTTTCCTCACGATGTTTTCCTTCGCCGTAAAAGCATAGTGGTTAATTCAAATTGAATTTCGCACATAAGTAAACTTAGAGGTACGAGCCGGGATCGAACCCCCGACCCTCTGCATGAGAGGCGGTAGGTCGAACCACTAGGCCACCACGGCTTGCGAGTACTATTTTAAAAGAAATATCTGAATTCTGTATTTACTCATAGACATTGATAGCTAAATACATACCTGCTACCTACAGGGGCTCTATTCGAAACGTTACATAGGGAAAGGGATACCTTCCATATCCCTAACGTCAACGTCAAGGCGTTGAAACCGAACTTTAAGTAGCTAGATTTAGAGTTCAATTTGAGCGCCGTGACGCTCTGACGGTAGGGATACGAAATTTCCCTTTCCCTATGTACTTAACTTTTCGAATACCTTAGAGCCTTGTTCTTATCTGCTTCCTTTTAACACCGCACTTCGTCTCGACAGCACTCACTTCCAAGGATGCGCCATCGTGAAATTCGTGAAATGCCCGCTCCTGACCTTACGACGTATCGCTCGCTGGTCAAGTAATAAATTGGAAAACATGACCTTAACGCTGTCATCATTTAGATTAGGTACAGAGGATCTCTGAGGCAAATGGCATGCGCATGATGAAGCGTTTCATGAATTTAGGTAATTCGTTTCCTACGGATGTCATTCTGCTTTTGTTTTTCTTTTCAGATACCACCTATTGATATTAATATGCATTTCGAACAAGGTCAAAGAGATGTTTTCACTTTGGACCTTAATACAACGGAATAGGATGCAAAAGTGTAAACATCCTATGACGTCGACCGTACTATACCTACCTGGGTTCTATCGTTCCAGTTTAACGCATTCACTGCCACCAACGCATATATGCGTTTTGCTGACTTGTAGGTGCCTTGAACGCACATGTGCGTTGCAATGTTCCCTTAATGACAGATGTGGCACCTGGCGAAAGTTCGTAAAAAGAAGTGGCAGTGAATGCGTTAAGTAAAGCGAATTGCAACTACATTAACTACTTAAAAAATAGAAAGCTAAATGTTAAATACCAGATAAGCGCAGTAGGCCTAGCGGTAGGGCTATTAAACCTTGACAGCTTCTGATTAAGCTCAGCTTTCAAATTCAGTTCAAAGCTTCAAATATCCTAGTTTACGTAAGGTAATGAAGTGAACGGACACACAAAATAAATAAATACTCTTACATTTTTACGATATGTGTTAATGTTTTTCATTTCATTTGATGAAAATTAGCAGCCGAAAGATGTCCACTTCTGACATAGGCTCATAGGCCTCCCCCAAGGCGCGCCACTTAGACCGGTCATGTGCAACTTGCGTCCACCGTATTCCCGAAACCTTCACAAGGTTCACCTATCAAGCTTTCCGTGTAAGTATTTTTCATGATAACCGAAATAAATGTGTGCCTATATGTATATGCTCGTATGCATAACTAACATTGACTCATCCACTACAACCACTTAATATTACGGGTAAATACAATTTAATTTCCTATCATAAATACCTTTCCCTTTTAAAATTATCAAGCCATAAATGCCAAGCCATTTATCACGTATTTCGAATGAATTAGCTTCTCAAGTATCGGACTATTTTCACACATCAATACGAATACATATCATCGTAACAACCCATGATTATACTATTAAAGCCAGTATAAAAATAATAACAATGTAACACATCTTAATGGGCAAGACAAAAAGTGTAGCGGTAGAAAGCGCTGGCCCATACAAACTTGTCATTAGGACGAACGGCAGTCTTCCCTAAAATTATGGCTAAAAAAATATTAGTGAAGTTATATTTAAGATAGTTACGTCACGATTTTTTACCTTTACCTGAGTTGTTTTTGAACCCCCAAAAAGAGCGGTGCGTATAGTGTATTGCGTATAACCAAGAATAATTAATGTCTTTCTAACCACAGTGACTGAATTTCAGTTTGTTTCAGTCGCTTTTTACTTTTTGCAACAAACAAATAAAAATATTTATTATGTAGGTATAAAAAAACAATAATAATGACCGGTCTTGTGTGGCGCACTTTGGGAGAGGTCTGTTTTCAGCACTTGAAAGTAGAGAGAAGTCCCCCTGAAATGATGAAAATACAAGAAGCTAATAAAAAAAACTACAACCTTAATTGAATTGTAAGGCAGTCGGTTTTATGCTGAGTCCTCTAAGTGGCTCGTTGTGCACGCGACGCTCCCGTGACCTCTTGTTACGTGGACGATATTTTAATAAGCAATAAGGCCACATGCAACCTTCCCCTTATCCAACAACCTACAACCTTGGGTAAACTATATGTACATGCATACATACATATACTCGAAAACATAACCCTCCTTCTGGCGCAGTCAGATAAAAACAAATACCTATATTTTTGAAATACAAATCATCTTCATAAACTCCACACCACTTTTCGTGTAATTACGCTTTTGAGCAATATGACCGTAAGTGATTCCGCTCGGGTCGGAGGTCGGGCGGTATTTACAGCCTTTTTCTGCTGGCCCCACAAAGTGGCTGTCATACACCTGCCTTGACGAGATGATCGCTGGAACGTGCATGATTCGTATTTAAACTGGCGGCATTACAGAAGAACAAGCCATTTCTAAATATTTGGACTACTTACATGTTATCCAAATGCTGATTTTTTGCGTACCTAATCCAACTTGAAATCTTTCGCTATCTTTGACAACGTATGGACTATGAAAGCGTTGGTACAATAGTACCTAGGTTTCTTTTTTATAATTTTTTGAATTACTTAGCTGGGGCACAGCTAACGAAGTTATGGGTACAAAACAATGTTCAGAGTAGAGTTGTTTTATTTCCTACGGTAAAATGTGATACATGCTTATGTTGATTTTTATGACATTATGTTGATTTTACTGTACTTGTAAAAACTAATCTACCTAGTGCTTACTAGGTAGATTAGTTTAGATTAGTTTTTACAAGTTCGCGGACGCCACTCGGGAACTTTCCGGCCCCATCGGCCATCAGTCCTGCGAGCAATGTGCCCCGCCCTGTCGTGAAGATATTTGGATCTGCTTCGCTATGGGAATAATGGTTATTAACATACACGACAATAAGGGAAATAATAATCATGGGCAATTACTCCGGGAAATACGTAGTAATATAAACCTGGTATAAATAGTTTCTACTTGGTCATAGCTGTAATCTCAACACAACCGCTAGGTTCTTGCTTTAGAGGTGCCCGGAAGGGGACGCTATGGCATGACCTTAAACCACGAACTGGGGAAACTGCCGCTTGCGCGGTGTGGCAGTTCTATCCGACACACATGGGAAGCCGCACCCATGGCTCAGACTAGACCTCCACCCGTTTCCTTTAGACCAATCGTGGGTGCAATAGGAGACACCGCTTCTTTGCCCCCGTCCTTCTATGATGCGGCACTCAATAGTCAGACAGCCAGACTCCACGAATGCCTTTATCCTATTGCCGGCAGACCCTCCTCCAATCCCCTTACAGATCGCCCAAGCCTCCAAAAGGTGGTCATGCCGTTCTGAAGACCAACAAGGACGGCACCTTCGACGCCAAGGTTTCCCAAGGCCATCGGGTCAACAGAACACGAGGGGGGAATACAATCCCACTGATGGCTGAAGCTTCCTCCAGCCATCGTTGCAAAATAAGCATCAAACCGCGTTTGAGCCAAGACCACAGCCACGGCCGTAATAGAACATACATTAAGTTCCTCGACCGTATGGTACAGAAGCAAACACTCACCAGTGTATCTTCTCTCACCTCTCGCCAGCCGGCAGGCGGCAACTCATCATCAATCCTGATTTTACCTGCATTTTCCTCTCCGACCGTCCATATTAGTCCGCTATATTATACGCGCTCTTTTTCACCCCATAGACAGCGCTATGACAGGTGACACAGATTATACAGTACAGGTACAACAGTCATAGAGAAGAAAGCATACCAATGAGTTAGTAACACATCGCGTGGATCCGCGACACTCCCCAGGCAAAAGGAGTTGATTTTATTCAATAACGCTATTAAGATGAGTCAACTAAACTTTAACTGTCTTTACACCATTAGCCTGCAGCTATGATTAAAAACACAAGCTCTAACCATCTATACATAACCCGTCAACCCGCAGCTCTTTAATCACAAATTCTGGTCCAGTACGTCATTGCGGAAGACTGTCGTTACGGTTTCACTGAGGTGCATTTATATTAGGTACTCTTTACTAGTAGGACTCGACTACTTCAGTAGGAAAGAAGGTCACTTAGTCTGGATTTTCTCTTTATATCTGTGATTATCTATTCATCACACAAGTCCAAAGTGTTAAGTCTCAGAAGAAGATTACGCCACTTCAGAGCTAGTAAACAGGATAGGTTGCAAGTTGTAACACAAAACAAATACTCGACGGTTGAAAGTCTTGAAGCAGATTCACAATTCAGGAACATTTTTCTCAGCACGCGCGAATTCTTCTGCTGACGAGGGGACTTCTGCTCTTTATCATACCCGCAGTAAGTAGGTGCCTACCTACTGCCTAAATGACAAAGGTATCCAATTCTGGCATATTATGATGTCGCGCTGCGGTGTAATTTCGTTACTGACAAATTGAGTAAATTAACTCTCAGTATGCGATGGCAATGACAACATGTTACGGCCATAGGTATATACCTAACAAAAGGCCAGTTATAAAAGTATTTTTCCATTTAAACTCCCGTGCCATTTTATCCACACCATATTTCAAATCATCAAGCTGTAACATAGCGGGGATTTTTATCATCTCCAATTCATGTGAAGTATCCACTGTATCTCGTGTGACTATTTCATAAACTTCTGTTTAATGCATGGTTTCTCCAGAGCCACGTCATTCATCCCAAGTCGCCGTCATCTTCAGTCACTTTCCTCCTGACTCGGAACAATATAGAATCCAGAGCCTCCCCAGCGAAATAAAAAAAGAGAAAAAAAAAAAAATTTCTTCAGGAATTATAGGTACCTTAAACCGAAATACTTCCGTTCTTTCTGCGAGTTTCTTAGTGTACCTATTTTCATTTTTTAAATACCAGATTTGATATGCAGGTATAGTTTTGTTGTAGTATTGCTTTTTTTTTTTTAATAACCGCCTTGGTCTCGAGTCCATAATAAGTCCAATTATAGAAACTGATCAATCTCAACCTTATTATTTATTCCATAAAGGTTTGAAAATCTTGGCTGATGCAACTGCTGTATTCCTTTTCTTAGAGCCAAAAGTCTATAGTCTATAAGTGTTACTGTAATTATAATTAGGTGATAAATTAATTTATCAATTCTTGATCACAATTTTTTAAACACGAAATAAATTTGCTGCTCATTTTCTAAACTTCATATGATATTCACTGAGCTGCAGATTCTGGATTAGATTACATTGCTCATATGTTATATACTGAAAACACAACACTTCTAACACTTGTTTGTATTGAACTATATTGCATAAATGTCCACAGGCAATCTCACCCCACTTGATTTACCCTCATTACACACCCAGACACTCACATCACCTCAATTTAACACTTTTATAGTTTAAATTCAGCTTCTTTGTCAATCCAAATATTATTACTTTTTGTTGTCCTAGTTTATGGCTTACTAATTAAGCACATCACAGTACATATTTAAAATACTTTAACACTTAAGTACCTACTTAAATCCCACTACACTGGCACTGGCACGTTTTACACAAGTTCATAACTAGATAATTTATGTCCAGGATATCTCTAGAACAACCCAGGTTTTACTATGTAGTGTCACCAAGTAAACTTGGTTTTGAGAATATAGGTAGATATCGAGGTATATCCAATATTAGGTGGCACTGGGTCCACTCATAATATTCATACACCTTCCAATTATCTTCTTGAAATTGGTTATAATGGTGTGTAGAGAATGAGTAGACTTAAGGAGGGTTAACCAATTAAATCAATAAAAAAAACAATAAATTTCAGGACAATCTGATTAAAGGCCAGGTCAAAAGTACTCTAAACCGACGAGCATGTATGCGGAACGGGATGAAAGTTGAAGAAGCAAGAGAAGTATGCAAGAGTCGTAGCAAATGGAAAGAAGTGGTCTCTGCCTACCCCTATGGGGAAAAAGGCGTGATATTATGTATGTATGTATCAATAAAAAAAATAGTATTCAGCGACCTATTCTTTTCTTTTCTCAGCCATATAGAAAGGTTATTACTTCCCTGAATTGGGTAGATAAGAAATCATTCCAGTCAGGTTCCAATTCTGATTCTTAACGGTTGTAAGACTTACTTAACGCAGTTGTAAAGCTTAAATCCACATTAATTACTACCCTAATGATTTCCAGTACCGTTATTTATTTATTATGAAATGAATGTACCATGTTCAGCACTAGATTTTAAATGACTCTTCATAACATTTATGATCTTATGTAGAAAGTTACATGTACCCAAATGGATACACATATTTACTTTAAAGAAGAACTAGAACTGATAAATTCAAGATACTCATGATATTGAAGCTAAAATAATCTCTAAAATGTTTACCGTTAGTATGCCTTTCTGCTTAAATCCCTAGGATTATTATAAAAATCCTGCATTGGACAAAATTCAAAATTCAATCATTTATTCAGCAAATTGGCCACATAGGGGGACAGATCATAATACTACTCAATTGGTGTAGATGGCACATAAATGTAGAATAAGTTTTAGATGTAAGTATTGCTACACCCTAGTAGGGTCCATGTGTGTACTATAATAACACATGGTTGCAAATAAATAAATATGGGTATGAATATGTGCCAAACCAAATCAATATTTCTAGATGAATTTAATGTTTACTTACAACAAATAAGGTGACAACCAATAAATGGTTGAAAATACATCATCTCATACTATTTATTAAGATGTAATAGCTAAACACTAAAAGAGATAATCAACCTGGGTATACAGATGATATCCATTAACCTTATATCAGCAAAGGTCACTACCAGACTACTGACTTGAAACCGATAATAGTAGAGAAATATATATTAATATATTTTGTAAACCTCTCCTTTATAGGAATGTTACCATCTAGGATATCTGAAATCTATAAGATACTGTGATAACTATTCTATATAAATTAATGGCCTCTGGCTCTGTCTTCGACGCTTCGCCAATTACTGCGATAACTTCAAAAAACTTCTTTTTAAATATAAGGGAACAAACTAAATTAAGTCTTATTATTACTCTCTCTTCACACTGTGGCAGCTGACCACATATACAAAGCACAGATAGCAAGTGATTATCTGTTACATTTTCAAATTAAGGTAGGAATTTAAGTAGAATCTTATAAATGACACCAGTAGTAAAACCATAGTTATGTTCTGAATAAAACAAGATATACTCAAGATCTAATTTTTAATCTTAAATTAAGGCTTAGGGAAGCACTCGAGAAGTATTAGGGAGTATGTCGTTTCAGGTTCAGGCTTCTGTCTTGCCCTTGGAAGTGAACTACTCCTCTATTCCACTGCTGATCTCAACGTCTTACAATATCTTGCTAGTAGTTCATAAGTACACTTATTTGGTCCTGTATTGTAATTTGTTATTTATTCTTCGTCTTCTATAAGTCTCAATTGTTAAATAAGATACAATCATGTTCTCTTCTGTTGAAAGTACATCGCCATTGGATCTCAGATTTTAGGCTCCATTCTTTGTGATAGCTCGCTGTTATGTAGAATAAGTATGTGGAACTTGAGTATCCTAATGCAACCTCACAATGACCGTAACTTAGATCGAAGCTGGACTTCACCATTATAAAGATTTGTAAGACCATTCCATGGTAGCTTTGAGACCGTAGCCTTCGGTATAGGCATTATTCAACACAGCTTTTATTCTCGGCCCTATTATAACTTTGAGCTGCCTCTTTTAAGGCTCATAAAACTGCATTCTACACGTAATTTCTGTATTGCAATGACCCTCTCTAAATACTTTCAGTGACTTCTAAGAGATTTAACACATTATCGAGGAATTATTCCCTCTTTGACACATAGCTGCCTGTGATATATACTGTGCATATCAATTTAACCCAAACAAACTATAAATTAAAAAAAGTTTAACAACTAATAAATTCGGACTTTACTCAATTGCAAAGTGTAAACAAATAAAAGCGAAATCCACAGATTACTGTAAGCGTCTGACGTTTCATGGTTTATGACTCGTTTACATGCACGGCGTTCAAAATTAGATTTACGAGCACGTTCACGAGCCCGAGCAAGCGTGTATTAAACGTGTGTAGCTTTTAATACCAGCATAACTGCCACAATTTTCAATAAACATGTAATGAACGTTAATTTAAGCCCTTACCGAATAAAATATGGCAGTCAACGAAAACATTAATACGATTCATTTATTAATGCAAGTCGTACCATGTAATATTGAAGCAGAAGATTGAATCGAACCGTTGCGCTGGGTAAACAAAGTGCTAGTATTTGAATAAAAAAATTACATTAAACAAATCCATACTATAAATACTTTATTGCTTCCACTCTATGCAGTTGGTGGGTTTCAACCTTTCGCCCAGTTGGGTCACAGAGCCCACGCCTCCGCAGTCCACCGCTGACGCAAACTCAACCCAACGCAGTTGCCGCTCGCCTCATCAAACTCGAATTCGAGTTGACAAGTGTGTGTAGACGGCACTCTAATTTTACTTGAAACTATAATGCTTATACTGTCTTGAAGAAAATAAAACAAAACAAACTTTATTCGTTGCCAAAGGTATTATATTTATCTATGAATATTGCATTTTTGAGAAACCTCAAAAAAACTCGCTGAAAAAAAACCAGTTTCATTATTCACCAGCATCATTTCTTTATTAAGTCAGGGATACCAGAAGTCATTGGATCGTACTTATTGTATGCATATGCCTTATGAAATAATACTGCACATACAACAATTACTCATTTCTAATAAAAATGTAAAGTAGATTACCGTAAAAATTTGGGTATATTATCGAATTGTAAGCGCAAACGCGCAGACTTTATTTCAAATTTGACACTACTTGCTCCAGACGTACCTATAACTTCCATGATTAGAAAATGATGTGGAGCAGTGTGACCACAACTTATGGTACGAGCACGAGCACGCGCGTGTGAACGTACCGTTAAGTCCGCCGTGAAAAGTGTGTGGAGGCGGCCTTCGTGTACTGTCAGTTTTTAAAGAAAACAAGCGGCGGCGTCCTAGCTCTATGAAATGTAAAATAAAACGTTCCAAAAAATTTTAAAACCAAGTCGTTCAGCTTGACTGATATTCAATTCCGTAGCAGACTACGGAGCTCGATCGATACAAAATTTGTGCGTCGAATTCCGGTCAGCGACGGAATACGGAGTATAAAACATGACGAAGATAAATGCAATGAATTATTTTCGACCGAAATTCATGTCAGCAGGCACGGCAGGCTAATAATCGAAATTTGAGAGCAAACAAAACTCATTTAATGTTTAAGATTGTTTACCCTCTCACTTTATTATTATGTATGTACCGCGAGATAGAAAGCATATTTAGTTTCAACTAAATGGTTGACTATTTATAAATAAAGAACAAAAAAAAAATGCATGAAAGAACTAGAACAGGGTATTTTCTTTAGTGCGTTACGACAACGACTATATAAAGTAGATTCATATCAACAGCATCTCCACCATTTTATTGTCGTGAAGATATTTGGATCTGCTTCGCTATGGGAATAATGGTTATTAACATACACGACAATAAGGGAAATAATAATCATGGGCAATTACTCCGGGAAATACGTAGTAATATAAACCTGGTATAAATAGTTTCTACTTGGTCATAGCTGTAATCTCAACACAACCGCTAGGTTCTTGCTTTAGAGGTGCCCGGAAGGGGACGCTATGGCATGACCTTAAACCACGAACTGGGGAAACTGCCGCTTGCGCGGTGTGGCAGTTCTATCCGACACACATGGGAAGCCGCACCCATGGCTCAGACTAGACCTCCACCCGTTTCCTTTAGACCAATCGTGGGTGCAATAGGAGACACCGCTTCTTTGCCCCCGTCCTTCTATGATGCGGCACTCAATAGTCAGACAGCCAGACTCCACGAATGCCTTTATCCTATTGCCGGCAGACCCTCCTCCAATCCCCTTACAGATCGCCCAAGCCTCCAAAAGGTGGTCATGCCGTTCTGAAGACCAACAAGGACGGCACCTTCGACGCCAAGGTTTCCCAAGGCCATCGGGTCAACAGAACACGAGGGGGGAATACAATCCCACTGATGGCTGAAGCTTCCTCCAGCCATCGTTGCAAAATAAGCATCAAACCGCGTTTGAGCCAAGACCACAGCCACGGCCGTAATAGAACATACATTAAGTTCCTCGACCGTATGGTACAGAAGCAAACACTCACCAGTGTATCTTCTCTCACCTCTCGCCAGCCGGCAGGCGGCAACTCATCATCAATCCTGATTTTACCTGCATTTTCCTCTCCGACCGTCCATATTAGTCCGCTATATTATACGCGCTCTTTTTCACCCCATAGACAGCGCTATGACAGGTGACACAGATTATACAGTACAGGTACAACAGTCATAGAGAAGAAAGCATACCAATGAGTTAGTAACACATCGCGTGGATCCACGACACGCCCACTGCCACTTAAGGTTCGCAATTCTTCGGGCTATGTCGGTGACCCCAGTTCTGCTGCGGATATCCTCATTTCTGATTCTATCACGCAGAGAAACCCCGAGCATAGCCCTTTCTATTGCCCTCTGAGTGACTTTGAGCCTTCTTATGAGACCCATCGTGAGCGCCCACGTCTCGGAACCATAAGTCATCACTGGCAACACACACTGGTCGAAGACTTTCGACTTGAGACACTGCGGTAATTTGGACGAAAAGACACTGCGAAGCTTCCCGAACGCTGCCCAGCCGAGTAGGATTCGACGATTGACCTCTTTCTCGACGTTGGACCTACCTAACTGGACTGTTTGTCCCAGGTATACATAATGGTCGACAGCTTCGAGCGCAGAGCCTCCGATTATTACGGGAGTTGGCACAACATGGACATTAGACATAATTTTCGTCTTGTCCATGTTCATTTTAAGACCAACTCGATCGGAAACTCTGCCAAGTAATATCTACATAATTTCAAAATGAAATGTGTAATTGAAAGACAAACACGCTCTCACGGCACATTAATTTGGTAAATTAGTTGCCGAATCTATTTCAAGAGGTATCTGACTTGTACTCTTAGCATGTTGTATTGTATAAGAGTCAAGTTAAAATAAATTGACCGCAATCGTTAAGTCGGTACGGTTTAAATCCGTTTGAAAGTGATTGTATGATTGATTTTGATGATTTAAGGTTCCGTGAAATGTACCTAAACGGCAAATTACACTGAGAATTATTAGCTACGGAAAAATATTGAATATCATCTACATAATTGTGTTGTCCCTTTTGACCATTGATCTATTATAAGTAAAGATTCACAATCAGCCGGAGAAAAATGGCCCCGGCAAAACGGGTGCCCAAACAGCTCGGGCACCCGTTTGGCCTTCGTTATAAAGAGGCGTTATTAGCATATTGGAACGCATTTTCTAATGTCAGTTTGCTCCATATATTTTGACATATTCTGTTAGGCACTGTTCGTCCATATGTTATTACTTATTATAGGTCAATGCTTTTGACACATTAAACCATTTTTTTTATTTTCAAAAATTTCCCTCTGTTCTTTATTATCAACCTAATTTTGATGAAAATGATGGATATAGACAACTTATACGTGCAACACAGTGGGCTTGGTCAAACTTGGACTGGAAGCATATTTTTTATATTTTAATTTAGCACTAGGTATATACATATATTTAAGTGAACGTCTTTCGGCTGAAATGATGATGATATATATTTATCTCTTTGCCTTTTCTTGAATGAAATAATGTACGGGACCCATAGCTCACGCAGTGCCGCACGATTTTTCCGTTCAGTTCATACCATTCCATTGGCAACGTGTAATTGTGAGATGCGCACGCAAATGATACTTTAATGTGAGATTTCCTACGTCTGTCCGTGTGTCATAGGTGATCTCGGAATTGTGCCAACTTACGTAATTTGGGCATGGCATGGTTATTCGCTAATTATTGTTTAATTGATCTTTTTCACTGTTGATTAAATAGCGGGATGTGCTTAGATTTTTTTTTATGTTGACTAACTTGATGTTAGGTTGCTATACTTGTCGTAGTTATGTTGTGTCAAATTGTGTCATAAGCCCCATCATTAGTTATTTGTGTTAATTACATCAGCGGAATGGAAAAAGAATATTCTTTCCAGCGTCGTCTGGGCGGCACATGTATGTAAAAGCCGTCTAAAACCCACGAGGTTGTAAGGCCCGCTTGCTTGTAGGTGAGCCACTTTCCACCAGGTGGTCCGTCTGCCTATAGGTAATAACTTGTAAATTAGACTCAATCTCTTTTCCTTTGTAGGCTTTGTCGCGCTGTAACGCAAAGGTTAATTCACGACTATATACCATATGTATCCCTAATACATTGCGCGGTCAAGATGAATGCCTAACAGTTATTGACTATTATTACACACAAGGAAATTTATTTATTTAGGAAACAAACAGTTTAAAGATGCTTATTACAAAACTAAAATATAGTTACAAATGGATCTATAGTTCCGTAAAATACAAAGTATTGTGGAAATACGCGGATCGCGTATAAGAAGTCCGACAGTCCGAGCCATGAAGTCGATTGTCGGAACCGAACCTGAAAAAATATAACCTTAATTTATAAATGTATTGTTTAATTAAGAAGCGAAGAAACGAGTATTAAGTAGGTACCTACCAATTACTCAATTTATGGTTTTGTTTTACCCTCCTAAATGCCAAATTATTATCGCACACGTAAGAATTTGAGGATAATATACTCGTACCTACTATATAGAAATTGAAAAAAAAAGTTACTAGTTTCTTTACAAATTCCGACAAAGTGCATAAATGTCATGTTAGTTATAGTCAAAGCATGAATGCGTAGGTAGCAAGCAAACTGGCTGACATATTTGTTAAGATTGTAATGTAACTATGAGCTGTTTTGAACTTTACAGAATTTATTGTATGACAACATCTATCTCTGCATTAAATGCGCTACTATCACCCAACAGTGACTCACAGATACTTCGCAGGTGGTGTTCATAGGTCAGTCGACATTAGTTCATATCGCGTCTCAAACCTAGAACAGTGACGTCACAGTGCTTAAATGATTTAGTCATTGTACGAAATTATCATACACTTGTACACATAAATCTCTTTACCGTATGAAATGTCATTCACTAATTTTAGTTCTGTGCCTAATTAAAAAAAGTTGTATGGCTAAGTAAGTACTCGTATACTTTAAATTGGAATTTTGCCACTACAATGATAAACGTACTCGTAAACATGGTAAATAGAGCGAAGGTGAATGTTTCCCACCTTTCTGCATCTTCATCCTTCATCCTTAGCATTTTGCATGGGGTAGTGAAGAAAGACATCGTGGCAAAACATGTATGTATTGGCGAAAATATTCCCTATCTTTGAAGTTCCCGAACCGCACTGTGCAATACAAACCCTGTCGCGAATTATCATTCCTTCCTCCTCCTTCCCCATTTATTTTCAACGCAACTCCATGTCTAGTATATGTAAGAAATGATAAGTTGAGTCTTATTGCGTGTACTTCATGCGTATTTTAATAATATAATTTATTAGAATTAAACGTATAAAAGAAAATGTACCTACTTAAACAATTAGTTAAACCAGCAAATTAAATAATGACAATAGAAATAGCATTTGTGTTTTTATTTATTCTTGAATCGAGTTTAATGTCCAACCATTGTTTTAAGTGTGATCCGGTGGGAGATTTGACGACGGTGTGCTGCTTAAACAGTCATTTGGTGAGAAAGGTGTGAATAGTGTGAATATTTAGGTTGCGGGTGGCATGTGGCGTGGTAGCGTGGCGGCACCTTGACCTACCTACCACATCAGGAAATGGCTTACCTAGTTTAGTATAGATACAAGCTGGATTTTATACACGTGATTTTAATTTTCATTGGAGTTGGAGTGAAACATGAAGGACCTATATTTGCGAGTGAGGAATTACCGATCATAAGGCTGCGGCTCCATTGAGGCGGAGACGAGCGGAGACGTGCGAAATCAACCAATCATATCGGGGCTGAGGCGCAGCCATGGCATCGAGCTGTATCCTGATTGGTTGATTTTACACGTCTCCGCTCGTCTCCGCCTCAATGGAGCCGCAGCCTTACAAGAGAGAGAGAGACATAAGTAATTTGAATTTGACACAGACTGAAGCAAATATCATACTAACAAAACGATACGTATATGTATTTTAGTAGTGTTATTCATTGTCTATACTTATCTATAAAAATTACTACATGATATGCGTCACAAACAACAGCCCGGGGCAAGTTATTAACTATCGTTTACATGTAATCATACCACTAAGCGATTTCTTTGAAAAATTACTCTTGTGCTTTAAAATGTTATCGAGATGGTTCAAATCTCGTGTCATAATTAATATTTTCTCAAACATGCACTGAAATATTGGTATTATGTTCTTCTTATTAGCCTGGGAAGTATCACGTTTCAGGCGCGGCTAGACAATTGGTCTATAATGAAATTTCATACAAACGTTGCAGGCCTAATAGGCCGGCAACTCACTTTTTTTAAATTTCCATTTGATATATTTGTAACACAGCATCTTGGCATTCCGCTATTTGTAAAATATTATTTTATTTATTTATTTCATTGCATGTTTGAGAAAAGCACTATACATACATCGGCGGTGAACGGAAGTTGTCGGCCTCGTAACTATCCGGCCTCTCTTCGGCCTCTGCTATACGAGTATGCTATTTTGCTAGTGGGTGTCGTTGAATATTAAAATTACCTACGAGTACCTAGTATTTTTACCCATCTTCTTCTTCTCTTATGCCTATATGTAAAAATCAATCGTCTGGCCAAAACTCTAAAACTGTTGTTCGGAGTTCGGAATTAGGCAAAATCGCGACTTCGAAGAATGACATTTACCCTTCACTTGTGAGGGCTGAAATATCACGTTGTCTTTTCACATTACATTCTACTGTAGAACTCTCAATAGGCTACCTAGCTGCTGGATGGTCGAACTGGCCAAATTTCGAAGCGCTTAAACTCCAGCGGTTTGATAGGCTTAATGGCCACAACAGATTCATTCATCTGCAATCATTTTAAAGAACTAGAGTCACCGACATAGGTTGTCCGAAGAATTGCGAACCAGTGTGAACCAGCAATCAGTGTGCGCATTGTGATCAGTGTGACCCAGGGTCACTAGTGGAAGCGGGCGGGGCACATTGCTCGCAGGACTGATGGCCGATGGGGCCAGAAAGTTCTCGAGTGGCGCCCGCGAACCGGGAGACGAGCTGTCGGTAGGTAGGCCTCCAACAAGCTGGAGCGACCACCTTGTAAAGAACCATGTCCAGCAGCAGTAGACGTCTTCGGCTGACATGATAATGGTGATGTACCAAAGCCTTTTTATGACCTATGTGTGTCATGTGCGTGGTAGTAACAGGTCGTTTTGAGTTCCGTAACACAGAAGGTCATGTTCATACGCATCGCACGACATATTACATCAAATTGCTGAGATAATTGACCTCAGGTGTTGATACGAAACATCCAATTTTTAGTGTAATTAAGGTTTAATCGTATTTTGAGAACACGCAACGTTTTTAAGAGGTTAAAGGTTCCTTTTGATTGATTTAGTCTTAGGGCTTTGCACGGAAAGAAGCCACCATAGGTTCATATCTGGAAGCGATAATAATCATTAATCCTAATTTTAGCGATTTATTTTAGGATATCAAACTGAAATTAATGTACAGTGAAAATGAGCCCTTTTCGCCCACGAGTCAGTTCAGAACTTGTTATTTTTTAGCAGTTTACTGTACTTAACTCTTTAACTTCTATAGATAACAAAATACGACCTTTTAAGTAAACATTTCCTATCCTAACACCATCCTAATTCCCACCAGAAAGTTACTATACCACCGCCATAAGTCTAAGTACGTCCCACTGCTAGGCCAAGGGTTAACGTAACGATTTAGGATTAGGCCTATTGTCCCTACGCGGCTTTCTGCCTGTAGTGGAGACCATAGCCTCATGATGTTTTCCTTCCGGTAGACTCATTGGTATATACATTAAAATTTATTTGACTTATAAATAAGGAGGTGGATCTGAACACCCGACCCTTTTCATGACAGGCGGTAGGTCAAATCCTATGCTGCCACGACTTTTGGCTGATCTGTAACAGCTTGGTAAAAAAATCTTCTTAAAGTCTAGGTTTAACATGGTTTAACTAAACGCTATAGGTATGAAGCTGTGGTGGCCTAGTGGTTCGACCTACCGCCTCTCATGAAGAGCGGTCGGGGGTTCGATTCCGGCTCGCACCTCTAAGTTTACTTATGTGCGAAATTCGATTTGAATTTACCAATATGCTTTTCGGTGAAGGATAACATCGTGAGGAAACCTGCATCTATCTGCGAAGTAATTCAAAGATGTGTGTGAAGACCCCAATCCGCACTGGGCCCGCGTGCTATAGCCCAAACCCTCTCGTGATGAGAGGAGGCCTGTGCCCAGCAGTGGGACGCAAATAGGCTATAGTAGTATTTTATCAAGTAGGTACAGCACGACACAACTTAGAAGGCGCGCGGCGAAGCACTTAAGCCGTTGACCCAGAGTCTATTTTTGCTAAATCCACGCGCCTTCTAAGTTGTGTAAACCTGTAAATGGCTATCCCAGTCGAATATGTTAGCAAAAACACAGCACGTGGCCATATCTCCGATCTAAACTGACAGCCCAACAATCATCGGGTTCCGTACACGTTTTTGCCGCGGAACCCCGATTTGCTCCGCGACTTTGTGCGCTATGTCACACGCTTTTTGCGCGACCGTCTAATTAATTAGGTATACAGGAATGTATAGAATGGGTGAGCTTCATTCAATTTGGATGTCAATTGATTTCTATGGATTTTTTCAATCCTCATACTTGGGCTTTGTACTCTCAGATACAAAGTAATAATATTAGACTGACAATCTCCTTAAATTATGGCGTACATCGGAAATAGCCAGGGCGCTTCAACTTTTCATACTTCGCCTGTACAGCGCCATCTAGTTGTTGCTCATGGAGTTCAAATTTATATGCAGGCTACCAGCGACATCTACTATCGCATTTAACACTTATTTCGGGCGTACGCTGATTTGTTTGAAGGTTGTCATTCTAGGTATACCTTATTTTTTTCTATGTATGTATGTCTGTCTGATGTATGTCTAGACAACGTCAAATGATGGCTGCTGTAGACCAGCAGTTTCAAACCTCGAATCTCACTTCGGATTATGATTAACTAAACGCATACTTAGGAACTGTTTATTACTGAGCTTTAATAGTCGGAGGGAATCGTGAGGAAACTTGCACTCAAATGCGAACTTATTATGTTATTATCCAACGACATTTTTGAAGTCGGAATCAATGCGGAGAATTTTGTAGATTAGACAACCAACTCATAATGAATAGTGCCCCACTACTCCCACTTTTGAATTTGAAACCTAACATAAATAAACTAGCTGTTTCCCGCGACTTCGTACGTTCGTAAACATTAAAATGCCAAAATCCCATTATTTTCCCGTTCCCGTGGGAGATTCGGGAAATCTTCTCTTAGTGCTCCCCTACACTCCCAAGAAACCTACATGCCGAATTTCTCTGTGGTTTGGCCTGTGCGTTGATACATCAGTCACTCGCTTTTGGCCTTTTATATATACAAATTAACATTTGACGCCATTCAGAATCTTAATCGATCTATTGATTCAAGTTTTAACGAGAGATTCAAACAATTGATGACGAGGAAATAGTACTCAATGTTAAAAATTAAAAGGCCCTTACGTTCTTAAAAGGCTAAAGAAACATACTTACCGCAGCGGTTTATAATAATATAATACACATCAGTCACATAAAACAATTGGCTAAAACCATAAGACTTGAAAGAAGTTTTGATGGATTCTCACGTTTTTAAGGGCACGTTTTAACATAGTTACAAAATGTTTTAATAATGAAATCAACAGACAAATAAGTTAACTAGTGGAATAAGATGGATACATCCATATTAATCCATACTAATATTATAAATGCGAAAGTAACTCTATCTATCTGTCTGTCTGTCTGTCTGTCTGTCTGTTACCTCTTCACGCTTCAACCGCTGGACCGATTGAGATGAAATTTTGCATGGAGATAGTTGGGGTCCCGGGAAAGGACATGGGCGACTTTTTATCCCGGAAAAACGCATAGTTCCCGCGGGAACACGATAACCGAATTCCACGCGGGCGAAGTCGCGGGCAGAAGCTAGTAATATTATAAATACGAAAGCAACTCTGTCTGTCTGTCTGTTACCTCTTCACGCTTCAACCGCTGGACCGATTGAGATGAAATTTTGCATGGAGATAGTTGGGGTCCCGCGAAAGGACATAGGCTACTTTTTATCCCGGAAAAACGCATAGTTCCCGCGGGAACACGATAACAGAATTCCACGCGGGCGAAGTCGCGGGCAGAAGCTAGTAATACATATATGTATAGTGCAGGGCGCCGGTGTGCGGCGAAACTTTGGCCTATGTATATTCAGCAATGATGGCTTTCAGCTGAAAATATGCAACTATGTTTAAAAGAATACCTATGGCAAATCTCGGTAGAGCTTACGCCCATATTCGGCAGTGAACGCCTTGATGATATCACCGTAAGTAGGTATTTACCTAATTACTTACCTATCTATATATATTTAGATATTTTTAATGAATATTTTTAAAAACATGACATATTTTGTAAACATTTACACGTAGGCAGAATATGAGAGTCTTGACAATTTTGTAACAGCTGTTATTGTATAGCATGTTCTTTGTAAATAAACTTACTTACTTACTTACTTATCATGACAATGTTTCTAAGAGTTGAACTTTTCTTCGATGCTAAATGATATCTTCCACAGATTGTAAACAGGTACAGGATTACACAACTTAGGAAGCGCGTGGATTAAGCAAAAATAGACTTTGAATCAACGGCTTAAGTGCTTCGCCGCGCGCCTTCTAAGTTGTGTCGTGCTGTACATCTATTCTATATTCTGCCGACGCCAAGCTGTCAAAAAGGATAAGTGGTATAAGTTAGCCAAGCGGAATAAGCTCCCTATAAATATAATTTTCGCTCGAACACATTGCAGCAGTATAAATTAGACCATAAATATGTGCAAAAAACATAAATTAGTTTCCATTCAACCGACAAATGACGTAGGTAGGTGTCTTTTTACACGCTTCTACATATTAATTAATACTTATGCAGTACCTATTGCCCTGTTTAAATTTTAACTACATGTGTGCTTATATGTAAAACCCTGGCTTGACATCTATATGCGATATATTTTCAATTATTTGGAACTGATGTCGGATGGGTCAGTACTCAGTATTGAATTTTTCAAAATGAATTCACCTTTGTGCTGCAAAAATGTAGGTACTTGTTTGTAACACATTCACAGCTTCACTAATGAAACGAAAAACATGTCATTAATTATGCATACATATATTCTGCAAAAGAAACAGTTCTTCAGGATTACTAAAATTTTCTGCAAATTTGGGCGCCATTTGTCGAGCAAGACCATCGACATAAACTAGTAAGAATCACGTCACATCTATGGAAAGTTCGTCATATGTCTCAATGTAAGTCATATTCATATACATACAATACTAATATCCATTAGTTATATATCTTACAGTTACAGTGCAGTTGCTCAAGGCAGGGCCGATTTCTGCCGCGATGCAATGCCGCATTAGGTAACTAAGGACGTGATGCGCTCGCCATGATCGAGTTTACGACCTAAAGCGACTAGAATTAAATAAGCATGTGAGCTTTGTTTTGTAATGTTCTACCTCGCTGACTGTTCTATGGAGACTTTGAACAACAGCCAGCATCTTAATTTATGGTATCGATTCGTCGTTTAAAATAGCTGCTATAACCCGTGTCACGTGTGTGTATGAATTTCTACGCGAGATTTTTTTAAATATTGCGAATATTTTTATTACGTCCCACATTTTCGCTTGAAAAAGCCACACGAAGAATCGGCCCCTACCATTAATATTTTCTAAAATTTCTAAGAGTTAAAATAAATTGTCTAATTGCTAAATGAAAGACTAATTTCTAAAGCCCCAGCCGCATTCCTAAGAAGTAGATCGGTGTAGAATTATCGGTTGAATCGAGTCTGCAATCAGACGATGACATCTCGATGCTCGGGTTCTGACGGACTGACATGAATCAATGATTATCGAGAAATCATCGATGATTTGGGATTCTTTGCTTCTATGGACGTTTATCTTCGGAATAAGGTATGTGAAATATTGCAGAAACATTTTGTAGTTGTAGTATTTTGGAAAAAAGTGCGTGAATGAAGCTCAGCAGCGATTGAAAAATCCGCCATGGGCGCTAGTGGCTGGCTAGTGGCATGGGTGTCGGCCAAGTCACCAAGCAGCAGCAGATGGCCTATGTCATTTTGCGCGGTTTGCATATCTACATCCCTCCAACCACTAACTCGCGAATGCTGTCTTCAACGCTATTGGTGCCCGCTAGTGAGCGGTGTGATCTCAAAATGTAACACGTAACACAAAATTCGTCTATAGCCGGGACTCAAACCCGGTTCTAACAGCTGAGTTATCTGAGCACTTTGGCTCCACAGTTGTAAGTTACAAGTCGTGTAGAATCTTCCTCTAAATCAAACATCGGATTAATTCTCTCAGCTGCCAGCTTCTACTAATCGTATACAAAATTAACTCACCGAGGAGCATCCCGGTGCTGAACGTCGAACTTTGTGCAATGTTCAGTAAGTTATCTATCAAATAAACGCGTAAGGATCGTGCGGCACGCAACAGCCTCTCTTCCGTCTTTCTGGTGTTCCTTGCGAAGCCTTTTACAGTACTGATATGGACGTATGGTACAGAAGCTGACTAGACGGTTTGGTGGGTGTCAATGTCTCCGATCGATCGATAATTTTGGTAAATATAAATAGCAAGTAAAGGCAAAAAGTATCGAAAAAACTCATGTCGGCCGCAAGCCGCAGCGATGGGTCGGAGACATTGACATGACAACCAACCTTTAAGCTACCGTCCCTAATTCGGGTTGGGTGCTCATTCTTTACACGCGCCTCCTATTATAACCGTTGTACAAATGTACTCTACTTCTGATTTTTTTTAATGTTGCATAGGCTATTTGGGTTAGTATAATTTGATATAAATTTGCAACTTAATGACCCACGCCCACGTAAGAAACGACGTTAAGACTTTTTTTAACGTAAAATCTATGCTTAAAGCAGACACAATCTCAGTGGATTACAGATACAGAATTAAAAAGTAGATTTGTGATTATTAATACCTAAGCACATGACTGCAAAAAGCCATACGAATAAATACTTGTCTTAAATAATATGCGTTTTAGTTAATGTAATTTTTTTATTTACTAAATTTGCAATAATTCTAGTCCAAGTTCTCTATGTAAATTGGGCTATGGTGCACTAAGTACGAACGAAGTCGCAATGTAACAAATAATTAACTTTAACAGACACATTTTATTTTCAAAATCGTAACGCCCTTGATTCTCTGTGGTTACGAGTGACCAAAGAATTAGGATAAGATCCGCCCGCGGTTCTGTCTTAATAGATTGTCGAAAATTCAATAGAAACAGTTGAACTGACTGACGTATTGACAGCATCGAGAATCAGTGTAAAGATGAGGTTAAACAAATGGCGCAAATGGACTAGTTTGCGTTTTGAATCATATTGCCAGGGGCTAAGGTGAGATACTCGTCATGTATTTTTTAGAGTACGTTTATACTCACAAAGTCGCGACAAAAATGATTATTGATCTTAGACTATAATTTGACCCAGTTTTAGATCACGTTGCATTGTTAGTTGGTTCTTTATTTCATAACTAGCTTCTGCCCGCGACTTCGCCGCGTGGAATTCGGTTATCGCGTTCCTGCGGGAACTAAGCGTTTTTAGAGGATAAAAAGTAGCGTATGTAATAACTGTAAAGTAGGAATTCCCAATAGAAATAGATCTAGGAAATGAACGAATACGTGTTGATAGTAAGACATATATTGGCTAAGTGACTTGACGGTTACAGTGTCATATAAAACGAGTAAACCACAATAGAACCGTGGAGGTTTGCGCTCACTATTCTTCAACATCCTCCCTTGAACGCAAACTGATAGCTTCCAGGAACCGTCGATGCTTAGGCCTTAGCAAAGCCTTGGTGAATCAGTCAGCAAGCATTGACTCGGTGCTGATGTCGTACTTGGTAATAACGTCACCACTTGGTATCTGACACAACGGTGACGTACACAAGTGATCTCCTCCATGTCGATAACCACGGGTACCTGAAACTTTGATTTCACTGTGATTATCTCAATAGAAAACTAAAAGAGTGGCTTCACTAGACAGCCACAATTTACAATGCAATTCTCAGCAACAAAACTTCTAAAATATCTGTTCAAAAACGTAGGCAACTCTAATGCCGTCGGAAGTCTATGATATTGCAGCATTCTGGCATATGCAGAGCAAAAGTTCTTCTGCTGATAATCTGTCCAGTCGGAGTTGCAATATCCGGTGATTCCATCATCAAAGCTTTTCAAAATCTTGCATAACTACTCTTGTAAACGTTACTATAAAACATTTCATAAAATTCCAACGTCAATTCGACAATAACATCGACGTCAAACAAATCACTGGCGCGTATAAATGCCGAAGCTCATAACCTTCGCCAGCTAAGCTTGTCTCACAAGCAAGCAAGTTTCTTTTTACCGGAAGGTTCGGGAGATTGTTCCGTTCAGAGTCAAACTCGCGTACTCGGTCTTTGTCTATTCTTCTTTCGTGACAAATGTACGTCGCAGGTGACTTCTGTTTGTTCCTCGGTCTTAAATTATAAACAAACTGTGGCGATCCCGGCTTTATAGCGCATTCGGGGACATAAACAGAGTCCGAGTTGTTTGACAACACACTTTCAAATGAATCCGCACTAGTGTCAGTCACGTTGTTGTCAGTGACAACGTTTTCTTTTTCTTCACTGCCAGAAAGCGGCATAAGTGTAAAATCTTTTTCTATCGTGCCTTCTAAAAAGGTAACGTCTCGACTTTTTAACATTTTCCCTTCCTTTTTGTCAAACAACCTGTAACCTTTCGACTCAAGGCAATAACCAACAAATATCACCTCTCTCGATTTGCTATCCCACTTCAACCGCTTTTCTTTAGGTATGTGCATCATAACTTTGCAACCAAAAACTCTCATGTTGCTCAAGTTCGGTTTTACACCAGTCCATAATTCTTCGGGGGTCTTGTAGCCAATAGACCTCGTGGGAGAGCGGTTGACAACGTAGGCAGCCGTGGCGACAGCTTCGGCCCAAAATTTCTTCGACAATCGAGCATTTATAAGCATACACTTAGCACGCTCGGTAAGAGTGCGATTCATCCGTTCACTCATTCCGTTTTGCTCCGGAGTGTAAGGTATGGTAAACTGCCGCTTGATACCGGATTCTTTACAGAATTTATCAAATGCCACATTTACGTACTCCGTTCCATTGTCAGAACGTAAGGTCTTTATTCTCTTGTCCAACTGGTTTTCCACGTACGCTTTAAATTCCTTAAACTTATCAAAGACCTCAGATTTAGAATGCACGAAGTAAACAAATACCTTTCTGGAATAATCGTCTGTAAACGTCACATAGTATCTGGCACCGCCGAGGGACTTTTCTTCCATGGGACCTGATACGTCAGTGTGCATTGTCTCTAGAAGAGCGGAAGCCCTTGTGCCGAAGTTCTTAAAGGGCAATCTCGTTTGTTTACCTTCCAGGCATGTGTTGCAAATCACATTGTCCTTGCCTTTGCTTGTTTCCATCTCCACTCCTTCTGCTATGTCATGGAGTCTCCGAAGATCTGGGTAGTTCAAGTGACCCATTCTTTGATGCCACAAATGAGCTGAGGATAACAAAGCAAACGTTTCATTGCATGCCATATACAAATTATTACGGGCGTGACCAATCATAACGAGATTCGAATTTTGATAAATTTCACAACGGTTATTATCAAACTTTACTTCACAGTTATTGAGTGTCATTTGACGTACGGATAATAAATTTACTGCCAGTTCGGGGACATACAATACGTTATTTACATGAATGGATCCAGAAAAATCTTTTCTCTCATCGTACGTCTGAATGTTTACCTTACCACTACCTTCTACTTTCAAACATTTGTTATCTGCCACCTTAATAGTCTGTACCGGAGCAGGTCCAAAATCATACATCCAACCCTTGTTGTTGGTCATGTGCATCGCGGCTCCTGAGTCGATGTACCAGCAGCCGTCCTCCAGCGCGGAGGAAGCTGGAAACGCAGCAATAAAACTCGGATTATCAGAATTAGTTTTCTTCGACTGCTCGTTCTTACAATCTCGACTTGAACCTGGTTTTAAATGACAAAATTTGGCAATATGCCCTAAACGGTTACATTTAAAACAACGGTGACCCTTGCTTTGTACTTTATCATTCGGAGTGGCCTTATTGTTCCGTGCATTAAACTTGCGGCAATTAGAGTAAAACCCTGCAGTATTCTCATTCTTAACGTCCTGCAGTATCTTGGTTTTCACGTAATCGGTACTTATCCTCACGACGGAGCTCTCCATGGCCATGATCATGGGTTTGTAGGATTCCGGTAGCCCGGCAAGGAGCAGCGTACCCAGCCACTCATCGCCTACTATGAATCCTATATTCCGGAGCTTGCGTGCACAAGTAATTACTTTATTAACATAACCTTCTACGGTGCCGCAGCTATCCAAATCGGTCGTAATCAATTCGCGTAACAGACCTACCTTTCGAGTCAAACCGTCATCAGCGAAAGCTTCACGTAGGTTATACCATGCCTCTCGGGCCGATTTGGCATCTTGCAGGTGGATATAGTTTATCGGATCCACTAACAATATTATTTTTGACTTCGCCTTTCTATCCTCCGTCTTACTAAAAACCATTTCGCCATCAGTCGTTCCCGTTTTACCTGAACCCTTGGTTCCAACGACCTTTGCTTCTTCATCCGAATCATTTTCAATGCATTTCCAGAGATCTTCATGCTCGAGATAAGACTGAACCGCAAAACACCAATCGGTATAATTATCTCGGCCAATGAGTTTTTCAATTTGAGCCATTTGATTATTCGAACTCATCATAAGATCTGAAAAGCTGAAAAAGAAAATTCGGTCGATGCCCGAACGGATTGTCGGAGGCTATACGCTAATGGCGACCGGTAGCCTTAATCCATTTACATCCGCGAAATTTATTTAGCAAACTAAACTTTCCCTATCTCTACACTATCGGGGCGTCTGGGCCCATAACCTAATAACTGTAAAGTAGGAATTCCCAATAGAAATAGATCTAGGAAATGAACGAATACGTGTTGATAGTAAGACATATATTGGCTAAGTGACTTGACGGTTACAGTGTCATATAAAACGAGTAAACCACAATAGAACCGTGGAGGTTTGCGCTCACTATTCTTCCTTTCCCGGGATCCCAACTATCTCCATGCCACATTTCATCTACTACCAAATTTCAGTTTTTATCCTGGAAAGTATACATATATAAAAAAATCAAGTAAAAAACTGCGGCAGTCTAGTCGGTAAAGGGTCATAAGTTCGAATCCTATCTCCCAGACTGTACGAAATTCATTGACCTATAATAAGTAATAACAATGGTCGAACAGAATATGTCAAAATATATGGAGCAAACTGACATCAGAAAATACGTTCCAATATGCTAATAACGCCTCTTTATAACGAAGTCCAAACGGGTGCCCGAGCTGTACGGGCACCCGTTTTGACGAGGCCATTTTTCTTCGCCTGATTGTGAATCCTTGCGAAATTAAATTTAATATTTTCACCAGTGAAGAAAAACCTATTTACGAAAATATTCACAATTCTATGAAGCACTTCAAAACTTATTCCGCATACGAGATCTGAGCACTAGGTTGATGATGGATGACGATGAAGACGATGAAGACGATGATGATGACGATGTTGACGGCGTCTACACAAATAAACATTCGAGTGTATAATTATTAAGATTATTCTACGATCGTTCAACACAACCCACTGAAAACCTCAGACACCGCAACTGATTTTTATTATTACCTACGAGTATTAATTAACTTAGTGTTTTTATTTAAATTCGTAAATAGTTGCAAAAAATATTCATATGTTTCAATGTTGTCACAGTTCTATCGTAGACTAGATGTCCTGAAGATCCGCCGCATCGCTGAAGTTGTGCATTGAAAGGATGCTGCCAAAAATGAGGGGCCAGGGGGGCATGTGCGAGCGGGGCATCGGTGAGGGTTAGATATACATTCATAATGCGACCAAATAACCATATGACCACATATTTTAGACGTCTATTACCGTTGACATTACTATATGCGGTTAACACTTCTTATATGCAAAAAAAAACGACTTCAAACTCCGACAGCCTACAAAGTCGGTGTCAAGTTCACTATAACAACATTGTCATCAGCTTTGAGTCGGTTCATTTTTTCCGGCTAGAGTTTCCAAACATGCGTACTTATGGATCGTAAGTCTCACTGTAGTTTTTGAAATTGATGCCAAAATCATACACGTGCTAACAATTTTCACATGGATCCTATCATCAGAACTGATCCAAATTAAAATGGCACCTATCCGAAAGTACTACCTTTCGATTAAAATAAAAACGGCCAAGTGCGTGTCGGGCCACGCGCAAAGTATACGGTTCCGAAGTTAACGATGTCCACAGTACCTTTCTAAGACTTATTTAGCATCTAGCTAGCCTGTGATATGACGTGCCCGCCCGACGCCCCGCCGCTGGAGAAAAATCATTGGCTTTTTAATCATTTCATAAGTTGGTCGACTATGCCTCGTAAATTTGAACAGCCTACTTAGCTGTGATAGTTTTTCTTTCAACTACGTTATATATGCCACAACCGTGATTTTTTAGCCATCCAAATACCACCATTTAGCTGGCAGGGGGGGGAGGGGGACACTCGACTCTAACAAAAAATAGCACTTTGAAGCTTACTATTTCACAAACGCATCACTTAACCAAAAAATGGTTTTAACAAACCCACAATATTTTTTTAAGGCCTCTTCAACGATATGTCGCACCATGGGGTATGCAAGAAAAAAAATACATCCCCACTTTACGAGTACCCTACCCTATAAAAAAAAAAAAATTGTACCACTTTGTCAGCGTAACTATTATGTATATTCATGCCAAATTAGAGCTTTCTAGAACTAAGCATCTCCGATAAATAGTGCGGACAGACGGACGGACGGACGGACATCGCGAAATTATAAGGGTTCCTTGTGGACTTCGGGACCCTAAAAAGAATCATCGAAGTCGGTTCACAATTGCCGGAGTAATCGCGGAACCAACATAAATACAAAAAAAAAACATATAGACGAATTGAGAACCTGCTCCTTTTTTCGACGTCGGTTAAAAACCCTAAAAGCAGTGGCAGAGGGGGTCGGCCGGCTTAGCGAAGTCTTCAGTATCTTTAGTGTACTTAATGAGTTCTATTTGTTTAATAATTCTGCATTCGTTTAGAATCTGTCGGCTACTCGTTGTCGTTTCGATTTGAATTACGCGTAAGTGTTGCATTTGGAACTTTTAGACAGGGCGCAATAAAAAAGGGAAATAAAATAAGTTTTTTCAAAAGTAAAATTTTTGGGACACGCTTTTATTGCTGACTGTACTTTTCTTCGTAAATCTTTCATCTACCCTTCAAGACGAATCAAACGAGCCCAATTTCGACGGGTTTATGTAGTTTTATTACGGAGTTCCTATGGTAACCTTCCAGCTCCGTCATCAGATCAGCTCCACGTCATCATAATATTGCATTGTCACGCGATTAACATATTCGTGCAAAATTTCAGCTCAATCGGAAATCGGAAAGTGGGTCAAATTTAATTTGCAAGATTCCATCACAACGTTAGTTACATACATGTCGACCTAATAAAAGCCTGTTAAAAATACGACCGGTCTTAAGTTAGTGCAATCGATTCTAATCTTGATTCTGAACCATTTTTAGGTATTTAAGGTTATGTTACACGTTGTATTGTGTAGTAATACCTATACCGTTCATTATAGCCTGCGTAGACCCCGTTACAGGGTAAAGCTCGGCGCCTTCATGCGCCCCGGCGCATCCCTGCGCGTCGCGACGCGCATAAAAGCGCGTGCGCGCAAGCCTCGGCGCAGTGCGCACCCGCTGGCGCTTGTACGCACACGGTGAGTTCCAGTTGCAAATATATACGTGATATTGTTTATTTTGGTGGTCTAATCTGAAGGATTGTGTGTTGAGTTCTAGTGACGATTTTGGGTTTTGTTTTATTAGTGATTTTTTTATATCCATTTAAAAGTCAAAAAATAATGTGTACATTTGTACTGAATTTGGAGTTAAATTATGTTAAAAACTAAATTGCTAAAAAAATATGTTGAAATATTAGATCGATCGGTCCTTCAGTGCCGCCCGCCCTAGATACGCGAGCGCTTGAAGAGAAAAAAGGTGTACAAACATCGATTCATTAAAAACCAAGTTCTATTTATTTACTATGTTTCAATTTTAAAGCGAAATTAATTAAAAATATCATTTTAACAACATTTGAAGTAATGGTTTTGTTTTGAAAACTGAGCGCGTTGATGTCTTTTCCTCGCGCGAGCGTAAACAGAAAACTGACTCTTGAATCATACCTACATTCCTATTTGATATAATATTTCTGCTAAATGTGTTAAAAAGTCATAAGTTTCAATTTTTTATGTTAAAACTTTTTAAATGCTCTTAGTCAAGATGCATTTTGTACTAACTAATGAAATTACATAACTGTGGCAGAACAAACCGAGACAAACAATATAACAGTCAAATAAATAGAGAGCTCATAGCTCATATTCTACGGTATAATTACACTAGTTAGAGACATTTCCCAAATTCATAACATCTCAACGCCTCAACAATGATTTATATCTGTCTGTTCTATCTTTCCGCCGCACTTTTCAAACGATGACACAGTTACGGCGATAGCCGAACAGTGGGTCGCGTGGTTTTTGAACGTTTTGATCGTTCTTGTAACTCAAGGAGTTTTTCGTTATTATTCAGTAATCCTTTGCTATAAAAAAAACCGTTGCTATAAAACAAAGAACGAAATATGGCAGGCAAATGTGCAATGTGCAAAGTACATTTTTTTCATCATGGATTTCTAATAAAAGCTAAATAAAGTCTCAATCGTAACTACCTACGAGTAGATGTGTTCTATTTGTTGAATAAATAATTTTATTTGTATACTTTTGTAAAAAAGCAACCAGAAAATCAAATAAAATCAATCATTTATTCAGCAAATTGGCCAAGGGCACTTTTACATAACAGAAATGAATTTACCAGCGTTTTCTAGACCTATTGCTTGAGAAGAAGCGCCGCAATAAACTCAGCAGAGGGCCTTTGTTAGAAAAATCCATATACCACGTAAATACATTTATTTACTCCAAATTTGCTTTGTCAAATCCCACTCAACAATTATTAAACCTGTAGTTTCTATGACGACATAAGTGTATTTCAATAAAATTGAGTAAGAGTATGTGAACAAATGAATCATATTCTGTAGCCCGCCTTTAAGATATCATCACCTAATTAACTCGTTTGTGATGAAAACATCTACCTATACCATCAGTTTTCCAGTCTGTGTATTCCATGGGAAAGACACTCTTGAAACACGCATTTATCCATATATTGAGCTTAGCATGAAGCCCCATAGAATCGTAAATTATTATTAAAAATAGAATTTAATATTTAATATCTTATCTTACCTTAAAGTAGTTTTGGGCGAAACTTTATTTCCTGAATTTAGTTCCCATTTAAAGTACTTAAAACGATTCTTCTTCTATTCTTACACCTACTTGTTTGAAATGGTCTTACAAAATTGTACAGTCATATTTGTATGCAAACTTTTTATGTAACCAATAAATAAATCAAAATTAAATTTAAAGAGAAACAATTTTTAATGTTTATTTTTTAAGAGATTTTGATACCTTTAGTAATAAGTATCAAAATTAATTTTTACGTATAGGCTACGGCATTAGGCATACACAATATATTCGATACTTACAGACTAATCAGGTCAAACAATCCCTTCAATCTCGATACATAATTTATTAGGTTAGGCATTTAAGACATTTATTTCCACAAACAATAATATCTAGATATTATTCTTACGTATTCTTAAGTATTCATTAGGAGTAATGGTCCCATATAGTCGCGTGCTATTATACTATGCAGTGTAGATGGAAATACTGTCCTCAGGCCTTCTTTGGCTTAAACTTTAACACGATGATATAACCTACATTTGAGCCTTGTACATCAATGAATTTAGTGTGAAATTAAGTAGGTACAGTCAGCAGCAGAAGTAGATAAGCTGTCCAGGTGTTCAAAATGACCTACACACGCCCTTAACGTCTTAAGAATAAGGTCGTGTGTAGGTCATTTTGAACACCTGGACAGCTTATCTACTTCTGCTGCTGACTGTACTACATATATCTAACCGAAAAATATTTAACTGGAAATTTTATCGCGTAGGGGAGTATAACGACAATAAAAAAAAACTGGCCAAGAAGCGAGTTAAACTCGCGTGGAGAGGGTTCCGATCCTTGATTATATTCAATGACGTCATTTTCAAACCGTTTCACAGGATAAGCTCTTTTATGTGATAGATTTGAAATACCATGGTCTTCTTAATAATCTATAGGTCAATAACTAACCTCCGTATTTTTTTCCAAAATTTTAGGTCTAGTTGTTTCGGAGATAAGGGGGGAATTGCAATTTTTCGCCTATTTTCTTAAATAACTCGAAAAGTATTGACCAAAAAAGAAATGTAAAAATTATATTTGAGATCCTCATAACAAGTACTTTCATTTTATATGTCACTTTAGCCCCCAAAAATAGGATCTATGTTTAAAATTCATTTATTTTCGTTACATGTCCGTCTTTGGGTCACAAACTTACATATATGTACCAAATTTCAACTTAATCGGTCCAGTAGTTTCAGAGATAATCGACTGTGACAGACGGACGGACAGACACACGAGTGATCCTATAAGGGTTCCGTTTTTACCTCTTAAGGTTCGGAACTCTAAAAAGTACCTAGCATAGTGACTCTATACCAAATATCACTAAAATATTTTAAAAGCAACATTGAACCTAGGTAATTATATATATCGGGCCATTACACTGTGTTACATTAAAGATTCACCAACATGGCCGGTGGCGTTGCATTACTTCTCGTGTACAAACTGACAGGCGTAGTGCACGGCGCTATTAGACGCGCACGCCGCCGTGTCAGAGTTCAGCTACTATTCCCACCTTCATATTAGAAAAGCTCATTCATAATTATGATTAACACACAATAATAACTTATAGAAGCATTTTCCTATAATATTAAAAACGCTACGTTACAAAAAAACCAAATCAAATTCAACACACACACACACACACACACAAACACACACCCTATAATAAATATCAAGGGCGGGTTCAAAACAGGAAAAAATAACCTAAAAATTTGTACAATGAATTTGGTGTTCGTGTAATATGAACATTCGCAAGGCGTCATCGTAAATCATTACAACGACACCACGGATCATCGTAATGATTTACAAACACTCACAAACTAATAAAAATCTAAATTGATAGCTTGCGGGCCAGCGAATATAGTATCGTGACTTATGTACGTAATTTAGGTATTATCGTGGACTAATTGTAGCATCCCGTCCCGATACATGGTGGCCCGCGGCATCCATCATTCTGATACTAGGGTTGCCAACTGCCCATATGAAGAACGACTGGTACTTTTTTTTCAAAATTGCAGAAAATTAAATGAATGTACCAGTGCTTGCTAGCCCATTACTGAGGGAAAGACAGCCAAACAAACTCAGCAGAAAGTGGGTACAGTCAAGTTCATTGTTATATATGTACTAGCTGACCCTGCGGCCTTCGCACCGCCTTAGAATTTTTTTGGGTATGAAAAATAGCTTACGTCCTATTCTCAGACCTACTGAATATACATTCCAAATTTCATAAGAATCGGTCGAGCCGTTTCGGAGGAGTTTGGTTACAAACACTGTGACACGAGAATTTTATATATTAAAGATACCTACACTTTTTGACCTTATAACAATGGAATACGGTGCAAATGTGTGTACATATTGGCGAACAAGATTGTACCTATAGACAAAGATCGCTTATTTTTGGAACTGTGATTTTATTCTCAAAATGTATTAAATAGTCATTTATAAATTTAATATGTATGCATTTAAAATCTATCTCGAAAAAAGACACTGATTATTATGTTATTTCCATTTAACATTACGGTATATTGTAGTAGATAGTATATTACATATAGGTTACGGCTACGGTGATCACGCCTGGTTTTATAAAAGCTTGTAAGGTCCTCATGGAGGAGGAAAGAACACTGTAAATACATTTTGGCAATTAAATGAAAACCAAAAGTATATTTGGCTAGTAAAGAAGATAAAAGATTAAGTAGGAAAATTGTCTTAGTACAACGCAGAGTCCAGCAGTAATTTTATCTGATGGCAACCCTAGTGTCGTCCTATGGCCTGATCTGTGAGACCATCTAGGCTTTCTAGACTAGACTCGCAATGTTACATAAAAAGCATCTATGAGAGGATCCGCCTAGACACGTTCCCAGGGCGATGTGGGATTACAATTTACAAAATTGTAACATGGTTTGAAACATTCGGTGGAAGAAGTTTCAATGCACTACAATTTTCCAAACATAATCTCCACAAATAAAAGCTTAAAAAACCACAATAAATGCCAAACAGGACAGCCTTCGCATACAATTTTTTTATTCAACTTTATACAGACTGACTTCGAGTTGGGTATACCAAACCGTTGATTCTGTGTCAGGTAAATTAATATTGTATTGCATTAACTTTGTTGTTAAAATAAGCTAGTGAAATCATCTATATACAGGGTGATTCAGGAGACGTGAGCAGGATCAACCCTACATATACAGTTAATATTACTGCATCGTTTAACATCGTAAGTTTGTTGAACCACCAAATCTTTTTATTTATTTTTTACTATTTGTTAAATAAGAGTTTAAGTCTCTAATCATGGACACCCTAGTAACTAGACCGACGTGTTATCTGCTGACAATCAATTTGATTTGACGTTGACTATACAAATGAGAACCGGTACTTGACTGAAGTATTCTAATTGTAGAGTGACCAAAGTTAACGTGCAAAATTAAAAAAACTTTGTTATTTTTAACACTTCAAAAAAAAAAACTTAATCACACTAATAGGTACTAGTATGAGAGAGTAGCTTATAGTTAATTGAATCCGTAGGGTTGATCCTGCTCACGACTCCTGAATCACTCTGTATACATTCGAATAATTTAAACCTGACAAAAAAATAGGTACATACTTTTGATCAAATTTGCAGCAAGTAGATATGGAACTTAGAAGAGGGGCTTGGATTGGGGAAGATGTGTGTGAAACATTGATTTTATAACCAGTACTTAGATAATATCGACGCTGGAAAGCGATCTTGTCGTAACTCGAAAAATGCGAAAAATTATACTTACTCGTATCATCACAAATTAAGATTACAAAGAAGCTGAACTTACCTAATTCTTGTTTATTTTGTTACAGAATATAGCTTAAGGTCTTGAAAGCAGCACCGACACCATGCTACGTTTGTCAACTTTTTTAGGTAAGTTTGTGTGAATAAATATTTTTCTAAAGTATATTTTTTTCTTATAAATTGCGATACCAAATGTCCTGTACTAAAGTTTAAAATGATTACTATGTACTTAAGCCGAATGATTAATAACGGCTGTATAGTAAGACACAAGTATCAAATTGTAAGCTCGACGTCGTTTGAACATCACGAGAATCTGCGGAGATAATTTTGACAATTTGAAAGTAAACTTGTAGTTTTTACCTATAGATGCTTATAGAGGTTGATTATTTTCTAAGTATTTTGATATCCTGAGGAAATAACAATACACGTGTTTTCGGTATTAATCAATAGGGATGACGACAACTTTTTTTTCCGTAGTCTATCAGGAAGATTATTGAAAAGTATTGGACACGTATTTTTTTCTTTTTTCACGTAATCAAACTTATACGGAGATATATTGAGTTGAAATGTCGTGTGACGTCACGGTTAGGTACGATTTATACCTAACGGTGACGTAGTTAGCCCCCACTCTCCAACTTTAATGCGTTTTAACTTAGTCATTCTTTGTTAATTTGATAAAACAAAAAATACGTGTCTAAAATTTTTTTATTTAGTACCTGACTGACGGACTAATTAGAATTTCGATTTCTTCACCCTCACATTCACGTCACATTTTCACTCTATAACTCTCCTATTCATTTTCACCTTTCTTTTGAGTAAATGCAACCTTTATTTGACAAGCACGCCTTTTTGGTAGCTCCGTTTTTTTATCTAACCTATATTCCATCAAATCAAAAATAAAACATATTAAATATATTACGTATTATGCCAATTAAATAAGATACCTTTGAAAACTACAATTAAAATTCGTCTTCAAATTATAATTCGTGTAGACGGTGATTAAAGAACAGCCCGTAGAATTATATCGGGCCGTTTAAATCGAGTGTTCTACGTTTTCTATTGTTCATAGATACCTATCATTAGGCTTTAAGAGGGTATTAATTACTAAGCGTCTTGATCGCTGCCCGTCAACTTTGACGGTGACCTCGAGAGGATTATAATTTATAAAACCGTTCCTTTAAAAAAAGTACTTTCTTTTTTCGGACATCGTTAGACTGTAACCATAAAATAGAACTAGAAATACTTCATTCGAAAGTATTCCGAATTCTTTTTTACATGCGATGGTAAATTTTGGTTCAGATTTTGAAAATTAATGGAACCTTATTTTTGAAAATATTATTTAGGTAAGTATAGCCGCAGGCTATGGTTCCTGCAATACCAATTTTCTTGGATTAACTTAAGTCCAATGATTTTTATAACGTATAGTATGACACATTTTTTTTACTTTAATCAATTAATTTTTTACGTTTGTATGTATATATATATATATATGTACATAAGCTTTTTTTTATTACTCCTTTCGGTCTAATCTAGATAAAAGAGTTTTAAACGTTCATAGAGCACAAACGGTACACTAACACACAACAAAAAAATATCGTGATGTCGTCAACCAGCAAAGCCACCACCAGTTAGCTACGTTAGTTAAATAAAACATTCATTGGTAAAATAGAACTAGAAATACTTCATTCGAAAGTATTCCGAATTCTTTTTTACATGCGATGGTAAATTTTGGTTCAGATTTTGAAAATTAATGGAACCTTATTTTTGAAAATATTATTTAGGTAAGTATAGCCGCAGGCTATGGTTCCTGCAATACCAATTTTCTTGGATTAACTTAAGTCCAATGATTTTTATAACGTATAGTATGACACATTTTTTTTACTTTAATCAATTAATTTTTTACGTTTGTATGTATATATATATATATATATATATGTACATAAGCTTTTTTTTATTACTCCTTTCGGTCTAATCTAGATAAAAGAGTTTTAAACGTTCATAGAGCACAAACGGTACACTAACACACAACAAAAAAATATCGTGATGTCGTCAACCAGCAAAGCCACCACCAGTTAGCTACGTTAGTTAAATAAAACATTCATTGGTATACCTAGTATCATAAATAACTCCTAAAGAAGCGCTCTAGCTCTACACGTCAGTTTAAATCAATGGCTACTTAACTCTAATGGTGCTCTAAGACAGTTATTAC
The DNA here is from genome assembly GCA_963971205.1 of Aethes cnicana. Classification (NCBI taxonomy): domain Eukaryota; kingdom Metazoa; phylum Arthropoda; class Insecta; order Lepidoptera; family Tortricidae; genus Aethes; species Aethes cnicana. The sequence goes on along the minus strand of OZ020291.1, from coordinate 4,205,123 downwards.
ACTATTACGAACGCCGAATAACTCTATTACGCCACTTCAACATGAAGCTTGTATGATAAGATTCGAAATATGTCTAGGTACGAATAATAAAGAAATTCATTAATAACTACCTTGCGGTATTAACACAAACTTACCTAGCAAAGCTTCATATTGTGGGTACGAAGGCAACGATAAGTGGCAATTGTAAAACCTTCAATAAATAAAATTAATAAAAATAACTCTATGAAAAAAACTGCATGTAGGTACAAACTTAACAACAACAAGAACAATTGAACACCATATGAACAAAACAAAGAAAATACAGAAATAATACATATTGAATAGGTAAACAACAGGCGGACTTCTCGCTAAATAGCGATCTCTTCCACTTATCGCTAAATAGCGATCACTTAACAGAGGTACCTACACACGAAAAACATAACCGTCCTTCTTGCGCAGACGAGAGTAAAAAGGCAGCGACACAAATGTTTATCTAGCGATATAGATAGACGTATTCATCTGGTATAGGTAGGTACATTGAGCAAACCGAGTTCTTCTATAAATCCCATAAATAATTTAAAATCGATGGTTTAGCTACATTTGACATTTATTACTAAATTATACTTGTTCAGTGTTCAGACTTATTGATCTTATGAATTAACTTAATTATATAAAGAGGCATCAAACGTTTATCTTCTGGCGTAACCATAGCCTTAGTCTCAGAAAATCGGTTCAAAGAATTTAATAGTTTATACCTTATACGCTGTAGTTTATGGTTCTAGGTGAGGTTCAGCTAACCACAGGGTAGTGCATTGCGAGATGCGCAAGAGTGCATTCGGGAGGAATAGATGGGTTTCACTTGCTTCCTACTACTGATTCTTTAGCTGCGGTTTCTAGTTTAACTAAATCATGTATATTTATTTACCCCTTGGCCGTAAAGTGGGATTTTCTGCCCGCTACGCGGAGAGAAAATCTCACTTCTTGGCCAAGGCAAGACGTAAAACTTTTGACAAACCACGGGCGGTAATTCGTAAAGCCCCAGATCGCATATTTATGGCCCTCACCTTCGGTTCGGGCCTTAGAAACCTGCGATCTGAGACATTTACGAAATCACCACCCTAGGTCTGTAATGTACTATTTCATCTTTCGTCTATCCGTTTCATAAATGGAAAAACAAGTGGGTCCGTTTGAAGATTAAAAGAGTTAGCTGCTACTCTTGTTAGAATCTTGTTCTGTAAAAATATCAAGAAGACTGTCAACTTTTTTACTACACTCATCAGCAATGAAAACAGGTGACTATCTATGAAAAATCCTATACAAAGTGACCCGTTTTCATTGCTGTTGAGTGTAGTTGATTACTAGCTGTCCCCTGCGAATTCGTCCGCGTGGAATATAAAAAAATATGACTACCTTTTCATTACCATATTCGATGTTAATGAAACATAGCATTTATTTATATGCTCTGTCTACCTTTGAAATTGCATTCAAATCAGGTTCACTATAGTTCCGGAGATTAACTATAACAAACAGATAGATAGACAGACAGAAAGAAAGAGAAAAAAATATTCCTTTACAATAGTACAAGTACAGATTTATTTATTACTAGCTTCTGCCCGCGACTTCACCCGCGCGGAATTCAGCTTTCGCGTTCCCGCGGGAGCTATGCGTTTTTCCGGAATAAAAAGTAGCCTATGTCCTTTCCCGGAACCCCAACTATCTCCATCCCAAATTTCATCCAAATCGGTCCAGCGGTCGAAGCGTGAAGACTTTCGCATTTATAATATTAATATGGATTCTACTCTATTACTTATACATAAAAGATAGATAGATTAAATACACGGCGCCATTCTAAAAAACAGCTAAGTTATCTAGGCAGTATAAAAACAGATACGAAAAAACACCTCTCGCTTGTGCCACATTTTTTATCATCGGTTAATTAATATCATACAATATTATTTCAGAGAAACGCCCACATTTTGCCATATGCGTGTCTAATAAGAAGGATTATCAATTAAAAATGATTTCTAGCTTCCCAAATATACAATTTGAGAAAGTAGAAAGTAAGCGGATTATTTAGGTGCCCAATTTTGAAGGATAATAAGGCGTACGAGTAATTGGCTTTATAGAGATAAAGCATTTAGTTTTTTTTCATGTAGTATGATAAGCAAACGCTCGTTCGCTTGTTTGTGTACTACATACACAGGCCACCTGATAGTAAGCGGTCACTGCGGCCCATGGACACCGAAATCTCATAATTTCTTATTCAGAGACCATAACATCTCCAATGCGTTGCCTACCCTGAGGCCTAAGATGGAATGCGTGTCAGTAATTTCACCGGCTGCCTTAAACCCTTACAGGAACACAACAGTGTGAGCACTGCTAGCTGTTGCTTAGTTTGTTGTAAGTATTCATTGACTGAGCAACCGAAGCGTCTGTTGCGGCGCTTTTTCTCAAGCAATGGGTCTAGGAAGCGCTGGTAAATTCTTTTTCTGACGTGTAAAAGTGCGTAACGTTTTAACTTGGTCAAAAATACTTTCGTATGTGCGGATGTCTGTTCTCCTCTACCTGCAGGTCGCGTTTCAAAACCGATTCTCGTGAAAATGTTTTGACCACGTTCCAAAATTATATATTTTTTTAGGGTTCGATACCCATAGGGTAGCGGGACCCTATTACTAAGACTCCGCTGTCCGTCTGTCACCAGGCTGTAACTTATAAACCGTGATAGACGGTTGAAATTTTTTCACAGTTGATGTTCAGATTTCTGTTGCCGCTATAACAACATATACTAAAAATCAGATTAAAATGAATATTGTGGTATTCCGACTCGCACTTGGCCGGTTTTTTTGTTGGGTTTCCTTCACCGAAAAGCTCGGTGGTGAATCCAAATAGAATTTTGTACATACCTACATATAAGTAAACTCAGAGTTGCGAGCCGGATTCGAACCCCCAACATTCTGCACGAGAGGCGAGAGGTCAAACCAATAAGCCACCACGGCTTAACTCTTGCTCTTCTAAGCGTCGTTGCAAAACTGTATGAGCTCATTCTCAAGTACCTACCTACCATAATTATGTCACCCATTAAAATTACCCTCAATTTGCTTTACAACATATCAATGGTTGTCGGTAAAAATTGCAACAGTCATCTTTCAATCACCACTCTGCACTCTGACCCCATCACTGCGGGCATCTATTTAATAGATGGAATGCGCGTAATACGCTTCTCTATACATTGATTCTATAGATTTGGTTACGTAGACGACATAATCAGCTAGTTTTGAAACTAGGATTTGTGTTTAAGAGAGCATCTTGCGTACACCTAGCCAGCCATAGCCATCTCAGTAGCGTAGTGCTACTGAGATTTTTACTATGGAGAAAATGAACGTTTCTTATTGAAGCAACCCAAACTTAAACAGATAATTGTTTTTGTCAATTGTTCTAAAATTTAGTGCTTCCAAGTACGTAAAATTGTAATGTAAACATGGTTTTCAGGATTCTTACGCAGAAACTAAAGGAAGGTGCGATGTTGTCTGCCTTAAATTGATTTATACCTATGTAAAATCTATAAAATGTCATAAAGAAAGGTTTAATGACAAATAAACGGTTTGCTTTTTCATGCCAATATTTTCTACGAAAGATCACATGAACAAAGATGTAATTGAAATAATATTCTATAATATATCTAACATGAAATGAAAAAAAAAAACATAAGTATTCGTAAGTTGTTAATTTCATAATACTTAAGATTAAAAACTAAAATCTGCTCATTAAGTAGCAACAAGGAACTGTTAACTATGTAAATGACCGAAGTGAAACATTAAAAAGAAAGGTGAAGACGTTAACAATGAATTTCTAAACAAATTAATACGCAATTTTTTCGAGTAATAAAAGTCACAAGTGTGGAACAAACCGTAATTATATCAGACAATTTGTATTCAGGACATATTAACATCTGCTGACTACGTACATAATTTGAAAGACTCTAAACTCTAGGTTCTAATAGTACATTACAGACCTTGGGCGGTGAATTCGTTAATGACCCAGATCGCAAGTGATTGTGGCCCGAACCGAAGGTAAGGGCCATAAATATGCGATGTGGGGCTTTACGAATTACCACCCGTGGTTTGTCTAAAATTTTACGTCTTGCTTTGACCAGGAAGTGAGGTTTTCTCCTCGCGTAGCGGGCAAAAAATCCCACTTTACTATAGCTGTGGGCCAAGTATATACATATAGCTGATAGTAGGTCTGCTGCCGCAGGGCATAGATCTCTCCTACTTCATCGCAGGCCGGTATTAAACCGCATGGCAATGTTTCCAATTGTGGAGAAAAATTTGACTTTATGAGATCTAATCAAAAATAATATAAGTTTGCAGTCGAAACGCCTGTCCAAAATTATTTTCTTTGTGATTCTAATGAAAGGTTCACTTCAAGAACAATAGACTATTAATACAACCATATCGTCAATGTATCGGAATTGTTATACATACTCAAAATAAAGTTAAGTACAAGAAAATTAAACTCCAACAAAATTACACAAAAACATAGGTAATAAGTAAGTATTATTAATCAAAGAATCTGGAAATTCCTGGACTCAACGGGTATTTCAGGTGAATTATAACAAAACTCAAAAGGGCCGTCACAATAGATCAGCTATGGTCGAGGTGACACACATATGGCCCTACAAAACCCCCCAATAATAATAAGTATTATTACTTCAAGACCTGAGGTGGGATGAAATCTTTTTAGGAATACAAAATATAATCATCATCATCATCATCATCATATCAGCCGATAGACGTCCGTCCACTGCTGAACATAGGCCTCCCCCAAGGCTCGCCATTCCGACCGGTCCCGTGCCGCTCGCATCCACCATACATAAGGTGGCGCGATGGCCTGGTGAAGGTAGCTGGACAAAATACAATACAAATACAAAAATTATACCTTCGATTAAGTTATATTAAACACACCAAAATTCGGACTTAATCGCATAAAAAGCTATTTATATTTTACCTCGACGTTTCAGCCGCGATAAAGATACAAATTCATTCTATTAAGTTACTTTTTAGGGTTTCGAACCCCAAGGGGTAAAAACGGAACCCTTATAGGATCACTCGTGTGTCTGTCCGTCCGTCTGTCACAGTCGATTTTCTCCGAAACTACTGGACCGATTAAGTTGCAATTTGGTACGTATATGTAAATTTGTGACCCAAAGACGGACGTGTAACGAAAATAAATGAATTTTAAACAGAGATCCTATTTTTGGGGCTAAATTTGAAAAAATATTAATGAAGTTTTTCAAACTATATCGTGTGACATATCAAATGAAAGTGCTTCTTATGAGGGTCTCAAATATATATTTTGGTCAATACTTTTCGAGTTATTCCCCGCCCCTTATCTCCGAAACTACTGTACCTAAAATTTTGAAAAAAATACGGTGGATAGTTATTGACCTATAGATTACAGGAAAATTATGAAGAAGTCCACGGTATTTGAAATCTATCATATAAAAGAGCTTATCCTGTGAAACGAATTGAAAATGACGTCATTGCACATAAACAAGGGTCGGAACCCTCACCACGCGAGTTTAACTCGCATCTTGGCCGGTTTTTGTATTAAAGCAACGGCATTAATAAACTTGAAAAGATGACGGTTCAATCACTATCACATCAGTCCGCTTGAGGTGAAGTGGCAACCTCATTATGTATGTCGTATCCCATCAATTCCCACCCCACATAGTAGGTACTTGATTGAGTTGTCTCCATTAACCCCGAGTGCATCACACTACTTGCGTGCGCGCAGCCGATCGATTCCAAACATGATTAATGAACCCTATAGTATGTTGACGGTATGTTTGACCTCTATGCCGTTGTTACGATAATATGCGTAGGCTAATGATGATGGCATAGGTACATCTAGACTGTGGTTTAGGGTATTGTTGCTTGTATACAACAAGGAAGCCGTGGTGGTCTAGTGGTTCGACCTACCGCCTCTCATGCAGAGGGTCGGGGGTACGATTCCGGCTCGCACCTCTAAGTTTACTTATGTCCGAAATTCAATTTGACTTTACCACTGAGCTTTCCCGTGAATGAAAACATCGTGAGGAAACCTGCACGCATCTGCGAAGTAATTCAAAGATGTGTGTGAAGTCCATAATCCACACTGGGCCCGCGTGGGGACTGTAGCCCAACCCCTCTCGTGGTGAGACTCAAATAGGCTGTAGTAGTAGTAGTTGCTTGTATCATCTGCTTAAAATATACCGCGAGGACGCTGGAAAAAAAATATTCAGATTTGTATGGTATGGTGTATGGGCCCGTTAAGAGAGTGAACCCAAATTCGCAACATGGAAACACTTGTGCTACCTATGCGCACCTCGTAAAAAAACTGTATTTTTAAGGGACCTTTTTTACTTATTGCTCTAATTCTCAGAAACTATGCGTATATTTCGACAAAGCCATTAAGGACTTGTTTAAATAGTTCATTAAATTGGCAATAGATTAAGACCAACAACTGCAGCTTCACAAATCGGCTATGGCCTATCGTCGTCGTCGTAATATTTTTATGAGCGAAATTATCCTCCTTTTGGCACACTTCTAGTTAACTATGAATTACCAATTTAGCAGTCATACTCGATCAATTTCCATTCGGAGAAAATCAATCTCTTTGGTTACGAAGAATGACCCTAAAGTACCGTAAATTTACATAATAAGGTCAGGAGATTTGTCAACTAATTCCGACGTCTGAAAGTTTTCCTTTTATCTATTAGAGATTAATAGATCCCTATTAAAGTCACGGAAGTTATTAGCTTCGGCATATCGTACGTTTTAAGTAGAAAATATATTTGAATATTTTCTTTGATGGCGTAAAACAAACTTGAGGCGTTCACAGACCTCCATGACGTAAGGTACCAGCGGTTTAAGCGTACAGAGGTAACAGACAGACAGACATAATTAACTACTTTCGCATTTATAATAGCTCAAAATATTAAAATAAAACTGTTTTAAGCTATGCAAAAATGGACTAGCGACGCCTACAGCTCTCTGAGCCACTAATAAAATAAATTTGAAAGGAGGACGTTTGTTTTAATCACTATAACATTTCGACTGAGCACTTTGCCTATTGTCATTTTGAACATTTTCGAATAATTCAAATGTCGAAGCAATTTAAGGCCATTTATTTTCACTCGATGATAAAGGTCACGGAACAATGTCCAGTTCATAAATTAGGGGTCGTTTTGATGAATCTTTGTTTGTTTATGTAATGATTGATCATTATGTCGATAATCATTGTTAAGAACGATAGGTTCGTATGGAATAAGGAACTATAATTGGTCATGCAGTTCAAGTACCTACAGCACTGCACGAAATTGACAGATTTCAAGTGTAGCTATTATACCCATTGTTTTCATCGGAAGTTGATATGCATATAATTATGAATCAGTTACAGGATGGAGAATATTAGGGACGGATGTGGCCCTTAATTTAATTATTTACGGTTTTTTAAAAAGATATTTTAAATAGACATCCTAATGTGCCTTTGCTTCCGCCTGCCAAACTATGATAGGACTATTCAACGAATATACAAACGACGGTTTATTTTTTATCTATACACGGTGGGTCAGAAAATATGGCAAATAATTAACCCACAGTATCGGCTATCGATTCTAAGTATATTGTATAGGTCTTTAATTTTTTTGAGTTGGTAAAAATAATAATTGTATATGGGATTAGTTGTGTGAGCGACGCCTGAATCCTATACAAAATATATATTTTTAACCAACACAAAAAAAAATTAAAGACCTATACAATATACTTAGAATCGATAGCCGATACTGTGGGTTAATTATTTGCCATATTTTCTGACCCACCATGTATATATAAAACAAGAGACTGACTGACTGACTGACTGATCGATCACCGCAGAGCCGAAACTACTGGTCGTAGAGTCCTGAAATTTTGCAAGCAGGTTCCTTAGGGAACGTAGGGGAGCACTAAGAGAGGATTTCCCGAAATTCCCACGGGAACGGAAAAAAACGGGATTTTTCATTTTAATATTTCTGAGCATACGAAGTTGCGGTGAAAAGCTAGTTTCATATTAAAAGCGCTGACTAAAGTCATCCATGACATCGTAACGTAAGTAAACCCTTGCTTGGCATCTGGTTGAAAACAGTCCTTGCAGCTAACAGCTCGATTAGGAATTCAGCAGACCTCGCCATATTGCAGCTTTAATAGTTGCTTTTATAATATTTTCTTCCTTCAAATTGGTGGGTTTTTAATAAACGTACCTACTTATATTAATTAAAGTTTCTTGCATTGTATTTATATTCTGTTAAGTTTGTTATTTTGTGGAGTGTATATTTTATCCTCGGAACACGGTAACCCTACGTATACCGACGTTAACTTTTTATTTACGCTTCAGAATACTCGTATTAAATAGTCAGCGTTAACTGGAGTGATCGCTGTTTAGCAATAAGTTCGCCTGTTGTTAACATATTAACTGCGTATTCTGTATTTTCTGTGTATTGTTTACTATGTTCAATAAAGGTATTATAAGTATTGTATTAGGTCCAATCTAACATTTCAAACAAACAAAATCATTTAATTACCCAATTACCGTCCAATAGCGGATTAGCGGGCAACATCTCGTGACCAATTTGAGGCAGTCAGGTATAACATGACGATCCTCGCTTCTGAAGCGTTTCCCACAATACGCGAATACTTATTTTATGTAAACTTAGGTGCCCATGCCTACCTAAAAGTTCAAAGGTAGCGCTTCGATAATAAGGAGTTGGTTAAACTTCAAATTGCTATCGTCTGTTACTTAGATTAAAGGTGTCAGGCAACTTTGACACGTTTCAAATTAATTTGAACGTTTGAACGGACCCCTCAAAAATTTCAAGCCACTATAGGTACCTACTAGACCCGGAAGTTTTAGGAACTTTATTTATTTATGTACTCTTACTTTGACCCTTACTGTACGAATTTCCAAAAATCCTTTCTTATACGACGCCTACAGCATACAATAAATGTTGTCTCCAAATTTCAAACTTCTATCATCAGCGGTTTGGGCTGGGCGTTGATCAGTCAGTCAGCCAGTCAGTCAGTCGCGACATTGCCTTTTATATACACGGTGGGTCAGAAAATATGGCAAATAATTAACCCGCAGTATCGGCTATCAATTCTAAGTATATTGTATAGGTCTTTAATTTTTTTCGAGTTAGTAAAAAAAATAATTGTATATGGGATTGGTTGTGTGAGCGACGCCTGAATCCTATACAAAATATTTTTTTTACCAACTCAAAAAAAATTAAAGACCTATAAAATATACTTAGAATCGATAGCCGATACTGTGGGTTAATTATTTGCCATATTTTCTGACCCACCATGTATACTTACAGATGAAAACTTTTTGCACAAGAAATCTAAAGTAGTTAAAATAGGCTTTTTTAAAGCTCCATAAATATTCTTCGGTCTTCACTTCACCATTAGTTTGAATTAGCGTTGGGCGCTGCGAATAAAAACGATCCACAGTCCCGTATTTTACAAAGAGAATATCTCTATCAGAGAAGTAACGTTAAATTAATATAGAGAGGGTCCATTAATTAAGCCATGCATTCGTTACGTTACGCAGTTATGTCGTAATACAAACCTATTCCCATCCCTATCGCATTTCCCATTGCATTCAAAAAATCATACAACGCAACAGACATACAAATGAATCTTCGCACGTTATCTGGACCAGTGCAATACGCATCTTCAGTCGCCGTATGCATCTGCTAATTAAAAATAGGCTTTAGTTCAAGCTGTTGGAGATGGAGAGAAGCAGAATCGAATGTTTGCCAAGAGCAAAAGGTTGTGGTACCCGCGGCTTCCTAGTGTAGCTGTTCTATTTCGTGACGGATCAGCACGAAAGGAGTCTCCGTGTGTCCGACTTTAAACTGAAACAGTTGATATAGGTATACTCGTATATGAGTTTCTCATTTATTTCTGTGTCAGACAGAACCATTGAGAACAAACTCAGTGTTTAAAAGTGTTGCATATCTACATATCTGGATACATTTGAAATGGGAAAAATAGGAACCTTATAAAATTTTTGACGAGAAACGTCTTAAAGTTACAACAAAATATACGGATAGAAGTCAGAAAAGTGGAATGTCACAAATGTCACAAATCATCATGAATGGTCTCTCCAGTCTTACCTTAATAACTACAAAATGATTAGTCTAAGAAACTACATGAGCTGAATAATTACTAATCATTATGTATTGAGCTCCGTGTTATGGCCTTAAGTTAGTATCACTAGTATCACGGGAGGAGTCGTGGTCACGGAAACTGACATTTCACGTTAAAACCAATGGCCGTGTACACCGAAACAGCCCCCCCCCCCCATATTTTCATGTAGGGTTTCATATAAAATATCGTTTTAAACACCTTTGAAATGCCAAATACAAATTAACCCAATGCACGTAATTTTAAATATTTTAAGGCTCTCACAAAGGAATCTGAACTAAGTTCATAATCTAATCATGGCGTGTACATACTGAATGGATGAATGCGAGTCTTACTTTAAATGACTTGTAACCATTAAAGTCGCTGAACAAAAGTCCTAGTAATAAAACACATTAGACAATAGTTATATTGCTAAATACGCGGCGTTCACATCGTAAAACTAAATAGTATAACCTCCCTGTTCTGCAATTACAATGTCACCTTTTACAAAACCCCCATTCAATTGCAAACTTATTAATTTTAATGATATTCGAAAGCTCGATCGCTCTACCATTAACCAGCATTCGCAGGCGTTAAGAAACTAAAATTACAGATCTAAGGTAGTCTGTCTCATTATTTGCCGAAGGAAAACCGGCCATTTCCCAACATGAGAGCGCTATTGAAGATCTATACTCGTGTTGACGTTTCATCATTGACGGTATTGGAACAAATGAGCAAAAATAACCGCCTTCGTATCATCGTAGAACCGATTGATAGGACTATGGGACACGTCTTGGTATTTTGGAGTTGAAATCATTCAATTTATCTCTATTAGGTAACATTTTACTGAAATACTATTCCTAATAAAGTACTTACATACGATTTTCAAAATTAAAGCAAATTAGAATGCGCGTGGTATCGCGGCGTTATTCTAGGTACAACGGTTCTATGTACGTATGTATGTCTTTCTTTTATACATCTAGTAAATAAGAGTGAGCACGAATTACGCGCTCACCTGCCTGAGTGTTAAACGCCACGATAAGACACTGAAGTTCTATTCTAAGTATATTGCAAGTGATGATGAGAGAGGAAACTATACTATCGACTGGTTGCGTCGGACATCGCCCGACCAACCGACTTCTGTTCTATAATTTCTAGTCGGAGATTCTGTTCTCCTTACGAGCCTCCACAACACCCCTTATAGCTCGCCCATGCCTCGCACTGCTACACTTTCTATTCTTGGTAGCTTCTTACTTAGGTAATTCTCATCTAAGTTCTACATCTCGTCTCTCATCTCACATGCTTCTGAACATATATATAATGCACAAACGACTCACCTGATTCCTTACATGTACAGCAATCGTCTTGCGCTTGTTCTTACCATTACACTATACCTTCTGCTGGTTGCATCGGACATCGCCCGACCAACCGATTTCTGTTACCGGTTATCCTTTGATGAGGGAGTAAACTATACTTCTACTGGTTGCATCGGACATCGCCCGACCAACCGATTTCTATTACCAATTATCCTCTCCCGACCGGTTCATTTCACTGCGTCTAGTACTTAATTTTTCTTTCCTTTCTTCGTCCCTCTAAGAACCGTGAATACCAGCTGTCATATTTTAACTTACCCTCCTATGATATTCTTTCTAGTATTGCCAGATAATCAAAGCTATTCCAGTTACAAGAATACACGCTTACTGGTTTTATTGAAGATTCGCGCTTGTCGCGACATACCCGACCGCGAGGATAAAGTCCCGACACCAGGAGGAGGGCGGTCAACTGGTCGGTCTACAGAGCAATCTTCTCTCTTGCCCGTATGGCCGCCAGCTACTTCACCCTTTCTCCAGTTCTGGTGGGTCATTATTCATCACCTCCTGGCTCCCCTTCGATCACTCCTTGAGGAAAGTGGTCTCCTGCGTCACCAGTGTTCTGTCCTCACTTCTTCAGTGGTAGTTCTCAACGCCTCTGGGTCGGCCTCTAGCGGAACCATTTCCTCTCTTCCTCTTCTTGGGTGATCTCCTCGCAGCTTCTCAAAGGACTCATTATTTCAGATTCCATTTCGAAGTGGTTTCTCATTTGGGGTTCTACCATATTGTTTTGATGAGTATTTTCCTCCACCTTTAGAGGATGTACATGTCCTTCTGATCGTATGAGCTCTCACCAGACTAGTAATCTTTTCCACCTGCCAATCATTCATTGGAGTCATCTTTGATCTGCACCACATCTCCTACTTGTGGGCCCCGCTTCGCTGTTACGCGGGGTTCTTTAGACGAATGTCTGTACCTTTCTCGTAGGCTGTAAGGGTACCGGCTGTTAAACATTCTTTTGAACTCTTCTAAAATCCGCAGTCCTCTCCTCTAACCTTGGATAAGGTTCTCCTCGGTGACAGTGCCTTCTGGTTTCTGACCCTGGATAGAAGGCTCAATGGCTATATGCTTACCCCAAGGTAAGGAAGTCTAAGGGGCTTTAATACATATTCTGTATCTGAGCCTGCGCAGATCAAAGGGTTATTCTTAACCGCCTCGACTTGTTTAATGATGGTCCTCAACTTTGTCCATCAGTAACTGTCTCTCAATCGTTCTCTTCAAGCAATTCTTTACTATGCTGGTTTACCTCTCATAGAAAGCTCCATGCCATGGGCTAAGTTGTAGTATGAGTTTCCACTTAATTCTTACACCTAAAACTAGGTTTCTACCATCACCTCTGCAGTCAGTGAGTTGTCTGTAAAGATAAGTTCTGGGCGGCTACGTGTTGATATCATCTTCCTCATGGCTAATGGGCATTGCTGACATTTCTTAATTATTCTTTGCAGTTTTGCCTTTCCTTGGGGTATCCAATATTTCTTCCGAATGATACTCAATGTGTGTGGTGCTCCCACATGGTAATGATTCTCATGCGTTTCTCGGATGAGTTTGTGGGTGAATTCGGAGTTCCTTGGAATAAAGATTGGGTGTATCATGTCATATGGACATGCGGTTTCATAAGACGACATACTTTAAACCTTTGTAATCCTTCACTGTCTATAAATAGACCCACGTTTCTGGTGAGTCTCGTTTTGCGTTTTGAATCAACAGGGAAGTGCACTATTTGTAGTTCTATTAGTTCTTCCGTGCTGCTTCTTTCTTTTCTCTGCAAGTCATCGGTTTCTTTGTCCATCACTTCCGGAGACCTTTTTGCCTGATCTTCAGTCTCGGCTAGGTCCTCCTTTCATGGCGTCAACCTCTTGGTCCAGAGCGGTGAAAAGGTTTCTCTGGCCACGTTCCTCCAAACGTGACCAGTCCTCCCCGCCCAGTGGAAAGAATTGTGGTCCATTGCCCCACAACAGCTGAATGCCTTGTCCGGCGGAGTCATCGTCTGCTCCGACATCCACTTCGTCTATATGCCGAGGCGGTATAGCATTGTCTGCCATATGGGGTACTACATTAACCTGGACTGTCCTTCATTTCCTTGTAATACCTCTTCTAGTCTCAATTTCCATTGTGACAGACGGGCTAGATATTTCTATGGGATTGTCAGCGCCAAATACATCGATCGTAAAGAAGTCTTCTCTTATTCGTTAGTCCTGTCACTCACTGGCCAATCCGTCCGTTATGTTGTTACGCTGGCTACCATTGTCCAGCGGAACACGACAACACATGTTCTTGTTTTTGCCCTGACATCTTGCTGTTACTTATCGCGCTCCAATATTAACAGGGTTACTTCTTCTTTGAAACAGTGGTAATATTTTCTACCTAGCTTCTTTTTCCTTTCCTCAATCTCCTTGATGATGAAACACATGACATTGGAATGGGGTCCTTTGCAGTAAAGGCATGCCACCTTTGGGCGTTTTGATCCCCTTTCATTGGAGTTCTTTATCTTCTTCTTTCCTCGAAACGCTGTCCTGCAGGTGGATGTTGGTGGCAAGGGCCTGTGATCTTCCTGGTCTCTCTTTTCCTCGCTGGGTTCTTTCTGGACTCCAACGTATAATGCTCCTGTGGATATTTCTTGAGATTGACAGTACGGGTTGGCTCGCCTCACCTGCGGCGCTCTCCCTTGCTGTTGTTATACGTTGCAGGCTATCCCGGATTTCCCCTACGCTCTCTGTACACGACAGCAGATGTAGCTCATAATCGACAATGTGTTGTCCCTCGCTCGCTGTTCTTTCGCAGCGTCTTACGGTCTGCCAAAACTTCCTCTGTATTCAGTTGTGTTTGGGTACACTTTTCTACATATTCCATTGACGGGTTGTTATTATTTTTTATGTACCTGTGTACTTCCATTGTTATTGTGCCAATGTATCACTCAAATAGATTAAACTTATTTGCCAACCTGCTCCTCAGTGACCCTCTCAAACTCTAGAGGTCTACTCGATGACGTTCGCCAGCTTCTGGTGCATCTCAAGGAGATATAGGTGTATGAGCCTTAGCCAAAGTACTCTGGGGTCTGCCATCTCATCTTGCACCTGAAATTATGAGCGCGTGACGTATTCTTAATTCTCTTTTATTCAAGACATCCTTTGTATCCCGAGTGATATGGAAATGCATTTTTCTTATATCGTTAGCGTCCTATTTGGTAATATAGGGGGCTAATTTCATTTTTCAATATTTCAAATCTTTATCAAGGCACAATCCGAAAAAAACTACTTCAGTCTAAAGGACCGAAAATAAAAGTTTCAGATTTCTTGATCACTACCTTTACAGAGATTCATGTCTTAGTGGTAGCTGGTGTGTGACGTCATTTGACTATTTCGCTGTACGGATGAGCGCTACGCTCAAATCCAATTTCAAGCATGTTATCTTTGACTTACGCCCTTTTAGAACGAAGAGCTTCAATTTCCATTTTAAGTATGAACCTTCATACTTACTAAGTACAAAACAAGTCAATACATGTCAATCAATTCATGCTACACTTTGCAACATGAATTGACCGACATGACATGAAATATATGATGCTTTATTATGATTTATTTATAGTACTTCTTAAATCGGTATAAAATTTATAAACTGATCCTTAATAATTAAATTGTACTTTACCATTGACATTGATATATATATATATATATATATATATATATATTTCATGGCATGATAATTTCTATTTCTATTTATTCATAGTATAAGACATTAGCTCTTTTATATGTTTCCATTTCATGTTTCTAGACTTAAGTTATAAATATGTTGTATGCCAGCTATCTGTTAGATTGTGACGGATGCTATGCCATGTAAGAACTTTTATAATACTTGCAATCTGACAATAATTTCTATTCTATTCTGTAAAAGACAAAATAAGTGTCTCTACAAATTCTTCAAACTTTCTAACTAGCCACACACATGATAAAAGTAATAATAACAATGATTTGTATACTTAGGGATAGGCCCATCCGAATATTCAGTCGCCATTTTATTCATACAACGAAATACAGCGCCGTCCGGTGGCCAACTGCATGAACTACGAAAATATTTTGCGCGCCATAACCTCGCAGTGACGTAACGAGGAATGTTGCCGGCCCCTTATTCCATTCAGTGCAAGCGACGCGAATGCTGTAATATACTTTTTTCTAATAAAACATGATTCAAAAATCAACTTTTGTTTATTTATTGACATAATAATTATTTATTTATATTTTCTTAGAAGTCCAAATTAAACATCTCACGTGAAATTATTCATGTGTAAAAATGACGTCCTTACAAGGTTACTTTTAAACAAGCAGTCTCTGTAGCTATGGCAACTCCGTAACATGGCGTCAATATGGCGATTTCGTGTCATAAATTTATTGTTTACAAAAATATTTCGATTGATGGAATAAATACAAGGTAATGTTAATCACCGATGAAACGATATTTCATGACACTTTTTCATTTCGCCTACATGATGTCTGCAGCCTTTTATCACGCAAGTCGGCTTTTTTTAAGAGTTGCGTAGGTATAGGTATGTTGTTTGTCATCCGCACTCGCCGGTGTCTCGCTGAGCACTGTCACGATTGGTGACCAAACTTGGATTCGGCACCAACAAAGTGGGGTTATATGTCATGTGCGTAGACCCGGTCTATACGAAGTACTATATATATCTATGAATAATGATTAAATAATATGTAAGTATTCGTATTATATTCTTGCGCACGGGCGTGCGCAGCAGTAGTGTCCCAATAAAAGTTTCCTTTCTGTCTGAGGCTGCACCATCGACAGGGGTGCTGCCATAAATGGGGCATGATGATGATAAATCTTAATCTCTTATTGTAATTTTATTGGCACCCACCTTGACTTCACCGTCTCGCGTAGCACCAGAATCGCTTCACGCGAATGTGATTTCCGCGCACTAACAATACACTCGTTACTCCCTTTCTTATTACTTGTAATAAAGAGTAACGTTTCCACTTTTTACCTTCTACTATATATATCTTCTTCCGTTTTTACTTCCTTCTTTTATAGATCGTATTTTCAAGATTAATTTGTAAAAAAAGTAAGTTACCAAATCAAATAAACGTAAGTTCAGTAACTTTGAATATGGGTGTCATTTCTTAATCAAATAAACAAACTTTCTATTCTATATAAAGTAACGGCCCCTATCCATGACACCTCGCCAATATCAAAGTAAGGACCACAGGCCTACAAGTTGCTCGGTAACAACGGCAAATGTGCGGTGCAAATAATTAATAAACCAAAATAAACGAACCTTTCAAAGGAAAGAAGCTATTGACGGCTATACGTCAAAAATGTTGGTTTGTTTTCGTTTCACGAATCGTAAACTAAGTTGACAATTAGTCTGGCTCTCATTAGCCAATGAGAGTGACGTATTTCCATAATAGTTACGCAAACTGCCGGTTCCACTACCAGTATTCTCTTAGCAAGCGAAAACAAAATATGTTGTGCCATGGAAGCAATAATAATAAATGGAAACACCACCGCGACCATAGTCCTGTATTAAATGAAACGCTTCTATCTATCCCTCTCTAATCGAATATAAAAAAAAGACACGCCATGCGTTCTTATGATACGTCTACACGCTCGGCGCTCAAACCAACGTTCAACGAGCACGTTCACGAGTACGTGCGTGCGAACGTACCATCAGTTACTATCTCCATGTTTGCTAGCTTGTAAACTCTTAGGCGTTTTTGCGACGCATAAACATTTACAGACCAGATTTTGTTTTACCTTCGTACTGCATCGAAGTATACAATGCATAGACCATGGTTGTGCATGGCTCATGCAGGCATAAAGTGAATTATTGTCACTGTATCTCCATCCAAACAAAACGACAAAATGATTTATTTCAGATAAAAACACAATAACAAAAAAAAATACAATAAAGTGAATTAGAGTAAACAACTTACCAAGATAGAAGTTTAACTTATTCTATTCTTACCTATGAGTCCACACTAGGATCCCTAGGCTGTGGACTCATCTGGAATTCTGATTTATTTATTTAGCAAAATGCACATTCTTTTCTATTATAATATATTCTCGAAGTCAGTTTCTGGGTCTGCACCATGGGCTTCTGGCCCTTGCTGTAAAAAAGGCTGTGAGTTTCTTGGTCTCCACCGTGGGCTTCTGGCCCTTGCTGTAAAAAAGGCTGTGAGTTTCTTGGTCTCCACCGTGGGCTTCTGGCCCTTGCTGTAAAAAAGGCTGTGAGTTTCTTGGTCTCCACCGTGGGCTTCTGGCCCTTGCTGTAAAAAAGGCTGTGAGTTTCTTGGTCTCCACCGTGGGCTTCTGGCCCTTGCTGTAAAAAAGGCTGTGAGTTTCTTGGTCTCCACCGTGGGCTTCTGGCCCTTGCTGTAAAAAAGGCTGTGAGTTTCTTGGTCTCCACCGTGGGCTTCTGGCCCTTGCTGTAAAAAAGGCTGTGAGTTTCTTGGTCTCCACCGTGGGCTGTGAGTTTCTTGGTCTCCACCGTTATTAGCTCTGACCCGGGTCCACGCGCGACCTTCCGTGGTCGCGCGGAGCTCCTGAAACAAAACTGTGAGCTTTCTTGGTCTCCACCGTTATTAGCCCTGACCTGAGTCATCGCGCGACCTTCTGTTGTCGCGCGGGGCTCCTGCAAACAGAAACTGTTTAGTACATGATTTCTCTACTATAAAACTCCCCCTCTCATCCTCAGGGAGCCTCCCGAGCGAAGGAAGATTGCTATATTATACTATATCATTAAAAGGCTTCGCTAATCTCTACACATGGCTGTTTAGCATCTCCACCATTTTATCGCGGCGTTATTCTAGGTACAACGGTTCTATGTACGTATGTATGTCTTTCTTTTATACATCTAGTAAATAAGAGTGAGCACGAATTACGCGCTCACCTGCCTGAGTGTTAAACGCCACGATAAGACACTGAAGTTCTATTCTAAGTATATTGCAAGTGATGATGAGAGAGGAAACTATACTATCGACTGGTTGCGTCGGACATCGCCCGACCAACCGACTTCTGTTCTATAATTTCTAGTCGGAGATTCTGTTCTCCTTACGAGCCTCCACAACACCCCTTATAGCTCGCCCATGCCTCGCACTGCTACACTTTCTATTCTTGGTAGCTTCTTACTTAGGTAATTCTCATCTAAGTTCTACATCTCGTCTCTCATCTCACATGCTTCTGAACATATATATAATGCACAAACGACTCACCTGATTCCTTACATGTACAGCGATCGTCTTGCGCTTGTTCTTACCATTACACTATACCTTCTGCTGGTTGCATCGGACATCGCCCGACCAACCGATTTCTGTTACCGGTTATCCTTTGATGAGGGAGTAAACTATACTTATAGCGGGAAATCGCCCGACTCGAACCGTCCGGCCGCCGGCTCGTTATTCGCCGGAGGGCCGTTAGGGGTGAAAGGGAGGTAGAGAGAGAGAGCGAGAAAACTAGCAAGCGGTCTCTCGTTTTTTCAAATGGTCAGACGGTTAGCGGCCTGCCATCACGTTCGATTACTCTGTGTTTTATCGCTAAAAATCTTGTGTAAAACCCATGTTAAACCGTAAAACTTTGTATTTTGGTAAACAATAGACTGTTATTAAGACAAAAGTAGTTTATTTTGTGACCTACCACCCACGCCCGCTACATTCTGGCAGCCCAACGTGATTCACTTACGTGATAGTGGGGTTTTCGTGGTGAGGCACATAAAAACTGCATAGCGAGTGTGGCGTAAAAGTGTTTTTTTTTGGTGTTTCGCATTTTCCGTATCCACGATGCCGCGAAAACGACAGTCACTTCCGTCACAAGAAGATACAGAAGAGGAAAGCTCAAGCGTGACTATGACTCCGGATGCTTTGTCCACCATCTTAAGCAGTTTGCAACAAACACAGGCCGATTTTTGTCAGCAGTTGTTACGAGAAGTACGAACATCGACGCCGTCTCAAGTCGACCATGCCGCCGCCGCGGCCGCGGCCGCCGCGACCATTTCGGAGGCGAATGGGAACTTCTCACTGTGCTCAGCAAAGTACGGGGGTCAGCCCGAGGAGTCTCTTGAAGCGTTCATCGACTCAGTCGAATCGTACAAGTCGTGCCTACGCATAAGCGAAGAAAATGCTCTACGTGGGTTATCCATGCTGCTAGTGAGCTCCGCCGGCACGTGGTGGCAAGGCGTGAAATCAGCTGTGAACACTTGGGAGGAGGCGTTAGTCCAGCTGCGGAGCGCCTTTGGTGAACGCCGACCGCCGTTTAGAATATACAGGGATTTATTCTCAATGGTCCAGGGGGAGGAAAATACTGATCTTTTCATCGCAAAAGTACGTGCGCTGTTCGCGAAGCTACCTGCCGCTGACTTGTCCGAACGCGTTCAGATTGATATAACCTATGGTCTCTTGGATCGCCGGATTAGGAAGCGCATGGACAGGGATAGTGTTGACAATTTTCAACAACTGTTACGGAAGTGCCGCAGTATTGAAGATTCAATCAAAGAGGTCAACGTTCCTGTCGTGTCGCGGCAGTCAACGGGCGGCGTCAATCCCTCCGTGGCCCGAGGGCAAGGCCGCGTCGAGCTGCGAGCACCGAGTACTGCAGCCCCTCCTGTCGTCAATTCCTCCGTGGCTCATGGACAGGGCCGCGTCGAGCTGCGAGCATCGGGAGCAGGTGGAGCGCATCCTGTTGTCGTCGATTCCTCCGTGGCCCAGGGTAGGGGCCGCGTCGAGCTGCGCGCCGCGTCGAGTCCCAGCGTGCCGGAGCGGTCGCAGAAGCGGCCTTTTTGCGTTTATTGTAGGCGTGGCGGTCACGTCAAAGCGGACTGCGACAGGTTGAACAAATCGACAAGTGTTAAACCAAGTGAAGTCAAATGCTATGGGTGCGGGGCCCCAAACGTGATTAGGTCTAAGTGCACAAACTGCAATTCTCAAGAGTTTTATTCGTGTTGCCTGCACGACGCCAGCGGTCCGTGTGAGGCCGCGCCGTCAACCGAGAGGCAG
>OZ020291.1:3983400-4184376 GCA_963971205.1 Aethes cnicana | reverse complement strand
TACAAACAATGATACTTATTGTGGAAATTATTTTCATGATACTACCAGCAGTAATCAACCTTTTCGCCGGCCCATATTGAATATCAGTATTTTAGGAGCACACGGTTCGGCTCTAGTAGACTCCGCTGCAAAAAGGTGTATTGCTGGTTATACTTTATATAATGTACTACTAAGTAAAGGTGTTAAATTTGTATCATCTGAAAATACTGTTAAATTAGCTGATGGAGTAAGCAGGAAAATGAGTGTTTTGTCCACGGAAGTCGGGGTGACACTTCATCATAAAACCATGCGGATTGAATTCATAGTATTTCCAGATTCAGTAAACAACGAAACTTTGTTAGGCATTGATTTCCTTACAAAGTTTAATCTAACATTCGACTTTGGTGGTAGGTTTTGGTACTTTAGCGAAAATAGTACAGTCAAATTCGGTCTAAATTTTGAAAATGTGTCACCTCGAGTTTCGTGTGCCGCCATGGACGTACTAAGGGAAGATGAAGCGATGTCCCTCGATAAGCGTCAACGTTTGGAACTCGCCCGTCTCCTCACGGAGAATCACGATATTTTCCAGTCAGGGGGAGAGCCAACTCCCTTTGCGGAGCACAGTATAGATACTGGTAACCACGCGCCTATCTCAGTACCGCCTTACAGGGTCACGCCTGCTAAGAAGGATCTCATGCGGACGGAGATAGAAAGGATGCTGGCAGAGGACGTGATAGAGGAGTGTGAGTCGCCTTGGGCGTCTCCTGCTTTGCTGGTTCCAAAAGCTAATGGTAAGGTTCGTTTTTGCGTATGTAACCAACCCCCCCCACCCCAAGCTTATATTATATTTATATTATATCTATCTAAAACTAAACGAATGGCCAATGAAGTCTAGTGATAACGAAATAGGACTACTGTTGTGAACCGTTGATAACCTAGGTACTTTTAGTCATGATTTACGTATTTAAAACTTTACCTTAAAGAACATGAAACAGTACAAATACCCAACTCAAGTAATATTCAAATTCCTATTAAATAAAGATCCTACTGCCTTCATGTTTGTTAGAAAATATTTTAGTTAGTAATGCAAATTATGTCATAGATTAAATAGGGCAGAGTAGTCACTCCTTAATTAGTATAGCTAGATAAGACAAAGAGTAAATAAGTACAGACAGTTCTTTTAAGATTTTGTAAACAAACATTGTTTTGAAATAAACATTTATTCAACTGGATTTTATAGCATAATGTTCTTTGGCCTCTGAAGGAGGGAAGGAGCTCATCCCCGCTCCCGTGGTTGCTACCACGTGGGCTAAACCCATTCCTATGGTCCACACCCACTACTGGACAGACCCCTAGCCATAATAATAAGAATATTCTTTTTAAGGTCTTGTGATGTCATTCGGTTTGTATAGTTTACAAGGGAAAAGAGGGTTCTAAATTCCATAACTCATATTCTTTAATATGGAATTATATTTGACTTATTGATCTTACATTAAAGCTTATTTATTGCATACAAATGAGTCAATAGCTTTGTCTTGCTAGATGTCTGGTAAATCTTATATTTGATTTATTATTTTATTATATAATAATGAACTATCAATTGTCGCTAGAGGTAGGTGCCATCCGTTGTTTCGTAAGCTGTTACCTCGGGTAATTTCCCAAGCTAGATTGAAATCTCATCATAGCTAATCAGGTAAAAGGTTTTCAAATACTTCTTTCTAGTACTTGAATTAAAAAATTGTTATAAGTTTTAATCTAAGATCAACTTCAAGAATTATTTATTCATAATATATGTCATTACTCAAGCAGTCTTTATAAACTTTTAGATTGGTTTAGAAGCTACCACTGGTTCGGAAAAACTTACTGCTGAGAAGAGCCGGCAAGAATCTCTGAAGAGTTTCTTGAACATTCCTTGTTGAATATAAATAATTTAGAATATTCTGACACATTCAAAGGTCTGGTCTTAAATTTACTCAGTAT
Source organism: Aethes cnicana (assembly GCA_963971205.1). Taxonomy (NCBI): domain Eukaryota; kingdom Metazoa; phylum Arthropoda; class Insecta; order Lepidoptera; family Tortricidae; genus Aethes; species Aethes cnicana. The sequence goes on along the minus strand of OZ020291.1, from coordinate 4,182,417 downwards.
CTTATAAAATTAGATAGTTAAACCATCAATTCTGATTACTTTCCAAAGCTCTGAATTGACAAGAGAACTTTGGTAGATTTATTAAGAATCCTATTTAGTTAGTCAATCCATCAATTCTGATTACTTTCCTAAGCTCTGAATTGACAAGAGAACTTAGGCAGATTTTTTAATATTCCTATTGTAATTTACATTTACTTTCAAGATTTGTAAGCATTCGCTGCATCCCACAGCTCCCCATTTAAATGCGTAAGAGTGATGTAAATTAATTCAAATGAAAGTTTCAGGATGGGTTGCTTCCCTGTGTGCCTGACCCTAAGACCCTATACCCGTGTGATCGAGTCTGACCGAAATTGGACTGGGTGACAGAACAGACTCTTGTGTTGATGAGCGTGAAAATATAAATATATAAACAGAAGACTAAATTCGACTGAACATGAGAGATCTTCCCAAATCACACATGCACACCCAAACTCAGGAGGCACTAAGGTTGGCCCTGCTTCGTATAATGCACAACCCCTGGACTCGCCTCAGAGCACCAGTTCACTCCTACCCCAAGAATTTAACCCTTCCCCACGTAGGATAAATAGCTTGAATGTACGTATATCCCATGGCAAAGCCGCGTTTCAACCCAAGCTATCGTCTCCTAAAGACACGACTTTTGTCCTATTCAAATCTCACTGGAGTTTTAAACAATATATAATAAATCAAGTAAGAGATACGTAAATAGTCAAAGAATTCCACAATAATCTCCACTTACTTAGAGACTAAAATGAAAATCAATGACTACCAATAAGGAACTCCAAGGAGATGTGAACCGTTCCGCGTTTCAAAGAAAACTGCCTCCCCACTCCACATTACGTTTCCTCGCGAATCTTTTGTTTTCCTAATTCAAAACCCCAGCTTTTCCTAATTTTTGAATCTAGAAAAATGTCAAGAAAGCCGACCGCTGAAGCCAGACACAATAAAATCCAATAATAAATTAAACATTATGAACTCTTTTAATAAATTACTGTAATTTTATGTTATATAAGTTATATTTCTAATTGATTTGAGAATTATGTATACCCTCTCACTCTAATAAGTTTTTTGAAACTCAATGCTCCTACTCACAGCGACACCTAGCGTTTAAACATTGAACTCAATACTTCAACTAAAAACCTCCCGTATTCCAAGTTGACCATGTTTCAAGACCTACCAAACAACTCCAAACTTTCCCGTTAGATGTCACTAATTTTTACTAGACATTTAACTAAGCAAGTTTTATGGATACTAAAATTCTGAATTTGATTCCCGACAACTTAGTTATGATAATTTGAACCTCAATATTAATTAATTTATTAAGTTTCTTAATAACTAGACAAGTGACAAACTGGTTAGTTACATTCCTGCCCAATGATATGTGAAGATGTCAATATTTACAAATTGGCACCGGAGCAGATCATTCCTTACAATATAAAAAAAACAAATAATCTATTAAAATTATTCCCTTCTGTTCTCTGTGTGTTGTGTATTTAAACCATTTAATAATGAGATTATAACTCTAAAACATTCTGTCAACAATAATGAATAACATACAGCGAAATAACAATTTCCTAGTCAGATTTTAAACCGTGGACCATGGATTTGTGAGATCCATGTTTAGAAGAAATCTCTACCAGTTAGTTAACCCAATCCAGCTTATTTCCGATTAGAATATAATTTCACCAATAGAGGTTCCCAATTCAAAATCTAAGCTAATATAGATATTATTACCACCCTGCACATTCCCATATTCTATCTTCAAAATGAATCAAAATCACAAGTCTCAAAACATCCTGGAACTTGTGACATGTCTAATGCGGACATGTGGTGTGTGCCGAAGAATTTTGTGATATTACTGGTAGAGTATTGTTCCACTAAAAAGAAGAATTCAATCTTTCTCTCTTTATGAACATATCATATACGACTATATGACATGAGTACTTAACCTAACTCCTAGAGATACCTTTTAATGAAACATTTGTTTACGTGTGATGCCCTCGGGTTTAATTTTAATAAATTAAGTCTCCCTTACCAGTTTGTGTTCAAATTAAGACCTCTTCGTACAATAAGAAACTCCTTTTCACAACTGACTCACTTCACTCACTTTGTCTTGTTATACACCCTTCCATTCCTTTTTAAAATAATATTCAGACCCCTGCACATCGGTGCTAACTCTCTTGTCCAAATGCAAACACAGTCCACCAAAGGAGACCTTTACCAATGTAATAAATGGTATTCAGTTCTTACTTTATAAATTACTTGTAACCAAACCGTTTTCCCACTTGTCCAACTGACAACTGTCAAAATTTTCGTTATGTCCAAACGACACCCAAGTCCACATCTACAATTATCACAACTAATCTGAATTATTAAAACTTCATTTACTTATATTATTATTATTTTAAAATGTCCTTATTAATAACCCCATACTCTGAAGAAAATTATTAAAAATGTATATTTAAACCTTTTTTTTAAAAACACCTATATTTTACATTCTCATTTTATTGGCAACACAACTCGTAATGACCAAGTACTGACCAATCTATGGCTGTCTCGTAGAAACCACCATTCGACATGAATAAGACTCTTTATTTTACCTCGACCTTTGTTATCCAAATACTTCCAACAGCCTATAACTTGAATTTATGGTGTTAGTAAATCAACATGTAAGTTTTATTTTATTAAATATCCTATACAAGTTATTGTATAATCTATAAATTAACTTTATTAATAGCTTAATAATAAATCAAGATAATTTCTCTACTAACAAAAATTTGAATCTATTCTTATTTCGACACTGCCAGCGCCATCTAGTTATCATTCAGAGAAACTGTTTGAACGTCCGTTTTGTAGTCTGTGTCTGACCACAACCTACCTGAATCTATCTGATGAACCGTTTAAATGCCAACATTACACTTAGTTAAAACACCGATTAAAACCATTCTAAGTTTCTATACCTTACATAAATTTTGTTTGAATGTTTCTTAAGCCGTGGTGGCCCAGTGGCTCTTCCCACCGCCTCTCATGCAAAAGGTCGAGGTTCGATTCCGGCTCGCGCCTTTAAGTTAACTTTGAGCGAAATCCAATTCGAGTCATCCACTGAGCTTTTCGGTGAGAAAAAACAACGAGAAGAAACCTACACGCATCAGCGAAACAATTCAAAGATTTGCGTGAAGGCCCCAATCCTCACTGGGACCGCGTGGGGACCACAGCCAAACCCTTCCGTGACTAGAGAAGGCCCGTGCCGGGGACGTAAATAGGCCGCAGTAAAAGTAATAGTAGCAGATTCTCAAACTCTTATTTTCCATTCTAGTCATAGCTTAAGTTTTTATATTACTGGCAACAGATTCGAAAACCGGCGAGAAGTGTAAAGGCAGACCACAAAACAGCGTTTTTCAGAAATTCCTTCCGTTCGTCTGTCCGTCCACTTATCTGAGTCAAACTCCGAAACCACCGAACCGTTCCGAATGTAGCTCACAAGAGTAGATGTTTGATTAAAATCGGATGTCAGAAGGAAAAGCCATCGACAACTCCATATTCCACGCAGACGAAGTCGCGAAGCACAACTAGTTATTCATAAGCCTAAATCATTCTTTTACAGTGACATTTTGCCATCACAACGCCCTCGCACGAATAACCAATGTACTTGGATTTAGGTCAAAATGTTACGTCTATGATTAGCCCTTCTAGCGATGTTTTTTAATAACCTATTGGAGTGTCCCACCGCTGGGCAAAAACCTCCCTTTTTTCCCGCCAGATGTCCGTTTGTCCGTTTAGCAATGTAACCTCCCTCTATAAGTGACTGGCGAACAACAAATGATATGTTGTGTTCAGACGCGCGCCCGTGCTCGTGAAAGTGAACGTTGAACGTCGCTTTGATCGGTGAGCGTGTAAACGAAGCATCATGTCAATAATACTTCTGACTGTTTGTGTATGGACCATTTTTACTTAATCTATTTTGCGACGACAGCGTCACTCAAATTTTGGTAACTAACAACTGGTACCACTCCTTAGTGTGCCTGTATTGAACATTGAATCGCGTACCCAAGTCCCTTCTTAGTGATTAAAAATATAGGAAACTATCTTCTGTCCGCGATTTCGTCCGTACGGAATCTGATCACCGCGCTCCCGCAAGAACCACGCGCTCTCAGGATGGCGCATACTCTATCTCCATATCAAATTTCACTCATAAACCGGCCAATCACTTTGACGCGTAGTAAGGATAACAAACATACAAACACACTTTCACATTTATTATATTAAAATTGATTATTGAGAATTCACCATGAACCAGCAATAAATAGTACGAACACTGTCTTCACGAATTTTGTGACGCAAGTGTAAACTTGCCCTATTCAATTATGTGTAAACGCGCCTTTGTCTATGACTCAACTCCTTATAATCTATGGTGTGGTAACCATTTATATTATGTTGCTACTATTTATTTAAGAAAGATTCAAGACCCGAGTGATTTTGAATGTGTTATTATATGAAGTGCAATATGAAATGGAAAAGAGAATTTCCTTTTATTTAAGTTTTAGCTTCTATTAGTCCGACTACAACACAAGCTACGTCTATTTTCTCGTTTACAAAACGTGAAAATGTCGCCGGCAAACCTTATTACATTACTACAAGCTCCACGCCGTGTCCAACTTCTGAAGTAAGACTATGTTATTAAAATTATCACTAGGTAATCTGATTATTTACCTTACAACAAAGCCTATTAAATGTTACGCATATTGAACTTTGACAACCAAAACAACTGGTTTTCTTTTTCCCAATTTTTTACAATACCGTGGAAAATAAGTTCCCGATATTAATAAAGTAAATTCCTTTTGAGGTTTGAACCTCTAGCTAAATAAACCGCTAAGTTTTTTACATAAATTATGACTAAGTTTCTTTATTTCAATATACCTTTGTTTCAGATTATATTCACTGTTCAATGAAGAGAGTCCCAGAACCGACTTTGCATACGAAATTTATAGAACCGAATTTCAACGTGACTCCAACATCTTCTAGCTAAAATGATGATTCTCCAATAAGATTCTAACAGGTAGCCTATCTTATTCAAATATCTTTATCACTCAAACTAGATATGCTGAATTTGTCATTATTTAAGTTGATTGCACAACAAGAAAATATTGAAGTAACTATGAAAGTGAAATTCTAACCAAATGTCATTCAATCAGATTTATTATTCAATTCAATGCAAAAATTCATTTCTGGCAAAGTCCATACCCAGCACCAGCAAATGAAGACCACATTATACCAACAATAGAACCATAGAATTACAAATTAAATCTAATTTCACATTCTTTTATTTTAGCGCTCCGGGTATCCCTAAAGTACTAAGACGTCCACCTTCAAGATATCTGTACCATATGGAAATGATTACACCACCATAAGGATTTCAAGGACAAAACCGCAGCTGAACAAATCTACAGACTAAAATAGGATTATTAGAAGAAATACTTTGTGTCTAAGCGTACAACAAAAGTTCTTGTACTCATATCTAAATAAACGGTTTCTTTTCCTCTTAAAAAAAATATCTCATCATCATCATCATCATCATCATCATCATCATCATCATCAACATCATCTTCACAGCCAATAGACGGACGCCACTCCAAGACTTATAAAGATCCTACCTGCCCCCAAGTGTTAAACTTTTAATTAGTTAAACAATTTGTAATCTTCCAGCAGAGATAAGTTAAAAGAAGAAAGTTATTTACTGTTTAAATGGGTAAAAGTAACAAGGTAAGTTTTAAAATACAATCAATGACTTTCCATTTTCACAGACAACAATTGTGCTCCCGATGAGCCATTTCCCTAACAAAACTATACCAAATACTAAAACTATTATCCTGGTCACGGCACCAATTGTAACCAACCCCCCCCACCCCAAGCTTATATTATATTTATATTATATCTATCTAAAACTAAACGAATGGCCAATGAAGTCTAGTGATAACGAAATAGGACTACTGTTGTGAACCGTTGATAACCTAGGTACTTTTAGTCATGATTTACGTATTTAAAACTTTACCTTAAAGAACATGAAACAGTACAAATACCCAACTCAAGTAAAATTCAAATTCCTATTAAATAAAGATCCTACTGCCTTCATGTTTGTTAGAAAATATTTTAGTTAGTAATGCAAATTATGTCATAGATTAAATAGGGCAGAGTAGTCACTCCTTAATTAGTATAGCTAGATAAGACAAAGAGTAAATAAGTACAGACAGTTCTTTTAAGATTTTGTAAACAAACATTGTTTTGAAATAAACATTTATTCAACTGGATTTTATAGCATAATGTTCTTTGGCCTCTGAAGGAGGGAAGGAGCTCATCCCCGCTCCCGTGGTTGCTACCACGTGGGCTAAACCCATTCCTATGGTCCACACCCACTACTGGACAGACCCCTAGCCATAATAATAAGAATATTCTTTTTAAGGTCTTGTGATGTCATTCGGTTTGTATAGTTTACAAGGGAAAAGAGGGTTCTAAATTCCATAACTCATATTCTTTAATATGGAATTATATTTGACTTATTGATCTTACATTAAAGCTTATTTATTGCATACAAATGAGTCAATAGCTTTGTCTTGCTAGATGTCTGGTAAATCTTATATTTGATTTATTATTTTATTATATAATAATGAACTATCAATTGTCGCTAGAGGTAGGTGCCATCCGTTGTTTCGTAAGCTGTTACCTCGGGTAATTTCCCAAGCTAGATTGAAATCTCATCATAGCTAATCAGGTAAAAGGTTTTCAAATACTTCTTTCTAGTACTTGAATTAAAAAATTGTTATAAGTTTTAATCTAAGATCAACTTCAAGAATTATTTATTCATAATATATGTCATTACTCAAGCAGTCTTTATAAACTTTTAGATTGGTTTAGAAGCTACCACTGGTTCGGAAAAACTTACTGCTGAGAAGAGCCGGCAAGAATCTCTGAAGAGTTTCTTGAACATTCCTTGTTGAATATAAATAATTTAGAATATTCTGACACATTCAAAGGTCTGGTCTTAAATTTACTCAGTATCTTATAAAATTAGATAGTTAAACCATCAATTCTGATTACTTTCCAAAGCTCTGAATTGACAAGAGAACTTTGGTAGATTTATTAAGAATCCTATTTAGTTAGTCAATCCATCAATTCTGATTACTTTCCTAAGCTCTGAATTGACAAGAGAACTTAGGCAGATTTTTTAATATTCCTATTGTAATTTACATTTACTTTCAAGATTTGTAAGCATTCGCTGCATCCCACAGCTCCCCATTTAAATGCGTAAGAGTGATGTAAATTAATTCAAATGAAAGTTTCAGGATGGGTTGCTTCCCTGTGTGCCTGACCCTAAGACCCTATACCCGTGTGATCGAGTCTGACCGAAATTGGACTGGGTGACAGAACAGACTCTTGTGTTGATGAGCGTGAAAATATAAATATATAAACAGAAGACTAAATTCGACTGAACATGAGAGATCTTCCCAAATCACACATGCACACCCAAACTCAGGAGGCACTAAGGTTGGCCCTGCTTCGTATAATGCACAACCCCTGGACTCGCCTCAGAGCACCAGTTCACTCCTACCCCAAGAATTTAACCCTTCCCCACGTAGGATAAATAGCTTGAATGTACGTATATCCCATGGCAAAGCCGCGTTTCAACCCAAGCTATCGTCTCCTAAAGACACGACTTTTGTCCTATTCAAATCTCACTGGAGTTTTAAACAATATATAATAAATCAAGTAAGAGATACGTAAATAGTCAAAGAATTCCACAATAATCTCCACTTACTTAGAGACTAAAATGAAAATCAATGACTACCAATAAGGAACTCCAAGGAGATGTGAACCGTTCCGCGTTTCAAAGAAAACTGCCTCCCCACTCCACATTACGTTTCCTCGCGAATCTTTTGTTTTCCTAATTCAAAACCCCAGCTTTTCCTAATTTTTGAATCTAGAAAAATGTCAAGAAAGCCGACCGCTGAAGCCAGACACAATAAAATCCAATAATAAATTAAACATTATGAACTCTTTTAATAAATTACTGTAATTTTATGTTATATAAGTTATATTTCTAATTGATTTGAGAATTATGTATACCCTCTCACTCTAATAAGTTTTTTGAAACTCAATGCTCCTACTCACAGCGACACCTAGCGTTTAAACATTGAACTCAATACTTCAACTAAAAACCTCCCGTATTCCAAGTTGACCATGTTTCAAGACCTACCAAACAACTCCAAACTTTCCCGTTAGATGTCACTAATTTTTACTAGACATTTAACTAAGCAAGTTTTATGGATACTAAAATTCTGAATTTGATTCCCGACAACTTAGTTATGATAATTTGAACCTCAATATTAATTAATTTATTAAGTTTCTTAATAACTAGACAAGTGACAAACTGGTTAGTTACACGTAGATTATCGCAAGTTAAACGCCGTCACGAAAACTGATGTCTATCCGATGCCGCTCATCGACGAGTTAGTCCAGTCAACGAAACAGAATTGTTACATGAGCACGCTTGACATGCGAAGTGGTTTCTGGCAGGTGGCTGTTAACCCGGAGGACAGAGATAAGACTGCCTTCACATGTCCGTTTGGTACGTACCGGTTTAAACGCATGCCGTTTGGCCTTAAAAATGCGCCATCAACTTTTCAGCGGCTAATAGACAGGTTTCGCTCAGCGTCATCGTTGGCGGACGTTACCTTGCTGGCGTACCAGGATGACCTTCTCGTAATCTCCGAGGGGTTCGACCAGCACATTGCAGACCTTCGTGCAGTGTTCGACAGGCTACGTCATTTCCGCCTGCGTGCTAATCGGGAAAAATGCGTGTTCGCTCGTGACGAGGTTAAGTACCTGGGGCACGTAATTTCTCAGGATGGTATATCACCAGATAACGAAAAGGTTAGTGCGGTGCTTAGTATGAAGCCACCTACCTCTTTGCGCCATTTGAGAACTTTCTTACAAACCTGCTCATGGTTTAGAAAGTTTATCCCAAACTTCTCTGCAGTAGCTCAGCCGTTGACTCGCCTGTTGAAGAAAAATCAGGTATGGATGTGGGGTCCTGATCAAGTTGGAGCCTTTGAAGATTTGAAGAAAAGGTTGACTTCAGCACCCATCTTAGTCCAGGCTGACTATAGCAAGCCTTTTATACTGAGGACAGATGCCAGCAACTACGCTCTGGGTGCTGTGTTACTGCAGGGCGAAGGTAAAGATGAGCGACCTATTGAGTATGCCAGCCGCTTGCTCACGTCTGCTGAAAGGAACTACAGCACGACCGAACGGGAGGCTCTCGCTGTGGTTTGGGCAGTGGAGCGTTTCAGGGGCTATGTCGAAGGGCATCCAGTCGTTATAGGCAGCGATCATCAGCCGCTTAAATGGTTGCTTACCTTAAAGTCTCCCTCAGGTAGGTTGGTCCGGTGGGCTCTCAAACTTCAGGCCTTCAACATCCATTTCGAGTATACCCCAGGTAAGGCGAATGTGGTCGCAGACACGCTCAGTCGCCCGGCCTGTGAAGAATCAAGCAAGAATCAGTGTGGTGTGTGTTCGGTCGTCGTGGACTTACCTGCACGCACCCCTTCTGATCTTCGGGGCGCTCAGGTCGACGATCCGGACCTTGAAAAAATTATAAGTGAGTTGGAAAATACGTCGGATGCTGCAGCCATAGAGGCGAAGCGCTGGTCAGAAAGGGGCTACTTCATGCAGCAAGGCGTGTTGTACAGGTACAATCCAGACGTCGACAGCGATGAACCGCAGCTGGTGGTCCCTGCCGGTCTCCAGCTAGACGTCCTAAAAGAGTGTCATGATTCCCCCGTCGCAGGACACCAAGGAGTTGACCGAACCTTTAACCGTGTCTCGCAGCGCTTCTTCTTCTCTGGTATGCGTCGCATTATTGCTGACTATATACAGACGTGTGCCACCTGTCAGCGCTATAAGGCCGCCAATACCAAACCTTCCGGTCTCCTCCAAACCCCAGTCCTTAGTCAAAGGGGTGAGGTTATAGCCGTCGACCTCTTTGGTCCTCTCCCACCAGGGGAACAGGGGGAGAAATGGGTCCTGCTGGTAGAAGATACAGCTACGAGGTGGGTAGAGCTGTACGCCTTAAAAGATGCGACCTCAGAGGTATGTGCTCGGGTTCTTATCGAAGAATACTTTCTCCGCTACGGCCTACCGCGTCGCGTCATTTCGGACAATGGCGTTCAGTTCGTGTCAGCGGTGATGCAGCAGTGTATGTTCGTCCTGGGCGTCGCACAGGACCTGCTGCCACTCTACCACCCGGAGGCAAACCCGGCGGAGAGGAAAAATAGGGACCTCAAGTTGCAGTTGGCTCACTTGGTCGCTGTTGAACATACGACGTGGCCAGTGCATCTTCCGTCGGTGAGGTTTGCGATGAATTCGGCGGTCTGTCAGACAACGGGCGTCACTCCCGCGTACCTCACCTTCGCGCGAGAGCTGCGCTCACCCTTGGAGGTACAAAGTGACATCCGTGCAGTTCTATCTAAAGACAACTTTGTACCGCAAATAACACCATATTTAAAGGCATTTGTTAATTCTCTTGTTTCGATCAGAGATCGAGTGGAACGTCAACAAGACAGACGAAAGCAGTATGCGGATAAGGCACGCAAGCCGGGGGAGGTCTTCGCTGAAGGCGATCAAGTTCTCATAACTTCCAGGGTGCTTAGTAACGCATCAAAGAACGTCACTGGTAAGTTTGTACCAAAAAGAGATGGGCCGTACGTGGTCATTAAAAAGGTCAGTCCCACGACTTTTCTTGTCGGTACCTTAGGGTCACCTCATGAGGTTCTGGGCAAGTTCCACGTGTCGCAATTAGTACGCTTTTATAATAGGGATGACTCGCCGCCTTCGCCGGTCATGCCACGGCGTGGTAGAGGGCGACCACGCCAGAGGAGTGCTAGTGCTAGTATGCGACCTCATGGACGGGGACGTCCTCATGAGTTCGAGGGGGAGTCTATAGCGGGAAATCGCCCGACTCGAACCGTCCGGCCGCCGGCTCGTTATTCGCCGGAGGGCCGTTAGGGGTGAAAGGGAGGTAGAGAGAGAGAGCGAGAAAACTAGCAAGCGGTCTCTCGTTTTTTCAAATGGTCAGACGGTTAGCGGCCTGCCATCACGTTCGATTACTCTGTGTTTTATCGCTAAAAATCTTGTGTAAAACCCATGTTAAACCGTAAAACTTTGTATTTTGGTAAACAATAGACTGTTATTAAGACAAAAGTAGTTTATTTTGTGACCTACCACCCACGCCCGCTACATACTTCTACTGGTTGCATCGGACATCGCCCGACCAACCGATTTCTATTACCAATTATCCTCTCCCGACCGGTTCATTTCACTGCGTCTAGTACTTAATTTTTCTTTCCTTTCTTCGTCCCTCTAAGAACCGTGAATACCAGCTGTCATATTTTAACTTACCCTCCTATGATATTCTTTCTAGTATTGCCAGATAATCAAAGCTATTCCAGTTACAAGAATACACGCTTACTGGTTTTATTGAAGATTCGCGCTTGTCGCGACACGTGGTGTACAGTATACAATCAATATCAAGATACAGTCGTAGCGGAGGTAATACTTAATGTATTAATATCAAAACAAGCTTCTGTTTGATAGTTCTTTAATTCTAATCTTTTCTTACAATACAAATTCACGCGTCTCTCAGTTCCCATACTCCGTCTAAAGTGTCACTTTGACATCCTGTCCACAGACTCATCAATCCTTCACATATGTTCCAAACCATTCTTACAACATCTTCCCTTTTTTAAATAAAGTACTTAAATCAATATTAATATTTGAAAGCTTATACAAATTAATTAATTGCTTAACTAAGGAACATAATCTTCCAGCCACTTAGGTGGCATTCTTTTTCTATGGCTACGTTGCAAAGTTTCTTCTTGAACATAACAATCATTTTCTGATCTTAAATTAGAATCACAATTTTCACTTGTCATCTTATTATCTAATACAATGTTAGGCGCATCAGGAATGGCCCTGTCACCTTGGGATACCAACAATTTTGGTACACAATCATTACTCCCTCCATGTCTTTCCTTATCACTTTTATACTTTGACACATCAGAATGACAATATGAAGGCAAACTTACATCTTTTATATGTGGAGATGGAATTAAATGCCATCTATTCCGTCGAAACAACCCTCTTATTGTACTCACTATATAAGACCTAGGTTCTGGTGCTTTTTTTACCACTGTTCCATATTCCTTCAAGTCAATTATCCATACCTTTTCTCCTTTACTCAAATCCCTTAAATTCCTTGTCCTGTGCCTTTTATTATAATATTGTTTAATTCTTTCCTTTTTTTTACTTTCTTTCTTTTCAAAATCCAACTTTGAATAAACTGTTTTTTGTAAGTCCTCTGGTAATCTAGGCAAATTATCCCTTAACTTTCGTCTGAACATCAACTCTGCAGGACTATAACCAAACTCTAAAGGTGTATTTCTGTAAATTAACAGGGCCATATGTATATCTTCATTTTTTTTCAAAAGATTTTTTGCGATTTTTACTGCCGACTCTGCACATCCATTACTCTGGGAGTAATATGGACTGCTGGTGATGTGCTCAAAATTATATTGTTTTGCAAATTCTTTAAATTTACTTTTGAATTGAGTTCCACAATCTGTTCGAACTAATTCTGGAATACCAAACCGTGAGAATATGTCTTTACATTGCTCAATTACATTATGTTCAGTAATACTGTTCATTTTTTTTATTTCCAAATATCTAGAATAAAAGTCTATGATCACCATATACCACATGTTATTGTGATAAAACAAATCTATCCCTATCTTTTGCCAAGCTCTCATTGGCTGTTTTTCTAATAAAATATCTTCTTTATAATTCTTTCTTTGTTCAATACACTGAGGACAACTCTGAATTATTTTTTCTATCTGTGTAGCCATACCTAGCCACCACACAGTTTGTTTTGCCCTACTCCTGCATTTGGTTATTCCCAAATGACCTTCATGTATTTTATTTAACATGTGCAACTGCAATGATGCTGGTACTACTATACGAGATTTATATAACAGAATGTCATTAACCACACACAGATCAAATCTGTACTGATAATATTGTTTGAGATTTGGTATTAATTTTGATTGATTTGGCCAGCTTGTTTGACTAAATTCCATAATTTTTTTACATGTGAAACATTTACTTTGTTCCAGTTTAATATCAGCCAAAAGTTGATCCTTGAGAGGAATGTTTTGCAAGACAGCATTGATGAATAAAGCTGAACTGTTATCTAATATATTATCATTGTCTTTATTCAAAATTGGATTTCTAGACAAGGCATCAGGAAAACTTAACTTTTTTCCTGGAATATAGCAAACTGTGTAATTGAATCTAGTTAATCTCATTCTAAATGACATCAATCTTGGTGTTAACTCGTCTATATGTTTTGTTTGTAATATCTGTAATAAAGGCTTGTGATCTGTCTCCAGAATTATTTTTATACCATATACATAATCTTTAAACCTTTCTACAGCCCAAGTTAATGCCAAACATTCTTTCTCTATCTGTGAGTATCGCTTTTCCGTGTCATTTAATGTTCTACTTGCATATGCTACAATATTCCTACTTTTGTCATGATTCTCCTGCATCAATGTGGCACCTAACCCATACGAACTGCTGTCGGCCCCTATTATAATTTTACTCTTAGGATTATAATGCGCCAATATAGGAGCCTGCTGTAATTTCTTTTTTACATTTTCAAAAGCCATCTGTTGCTGGTGTCCCCAGAGAAAAACATTTTCTTTTCTTAAAAGCATATATAAGGGCTGCAATACCTCAGTTTTATTTTCAATAAACCTGGCCATATAATTAATCATTCCTAAAAATTGCATGACCTGTTTTTTTGATTTTGGTACTTCAAAATTAGTAATAGCCTCTATTCTTTTAGGATCTACTTGAATTCCCTCCGAATTTATAATATGCCCTAAGTAATGCACTTCTTTAACACCAAATACACATTTACTTTTATTGATTGTAATGCCTTTTTCATTTAATCTGTGTAATACCTGTCTCAGAATTTTGTCATGTTCCTCAATACTATTTGCATGTACCAAAATATCATCTACATGAGTTACTACACCTTTTATGCCTTCAAAAAGCTGAGAAAACTTCATTGAGAAATACTCTGGTGCACAGTTAAGGCCAAATGGTAGTCTAGTATACATATACCGTCCAAAAGGTGTTATTATGGTTGTCAATCTAGCCGATTCCTCAGTAAGTTGAATTTGATGAAAACCTGCCGTTGCATCTAATTTAGAGAAAAAAATTGACCCTTCAAGTAATGCCAAAGTAACCTCTACTTTTGGAATAGGAAAAATTGGCCTTAAAATGTTTTTATTGAGTTCTGTGTAATCGCCACAAATTCTGATTTTATCTGCTTCCTTAGGGACCACAACAACTGGAGAAACATACTGAGTTGGCTCCTCGATTCTCGTCATTACTCCTAATTCACAAAGCCTATCCAATTCTTGTTTTACTTTATCTAATAATGGTATAGGAACCACCCTTGGGGTACACTGAATATAGCTTTTACTTTGATCCATCAATTGGATGCTGAATGGTTCTTTAAAAACGCCTAACTCATCAAACAGCTTAGGAAATTCTTTCTCTACATTCACCTGACTCTCATTAGTAATACTATTGATCCCCTTTATTTGAATAATTTTCATAGCTTCCAATGCTGGAACTCCCAAAATGGGAGTTTTTAAATTTCTTACCACATACACATCTCCACAATATTGTTCACCTTCATATGTCAAAACAAGATTAAGTTTACCTTTAACAATCAACTTTGTGTCATCTGGACCGCTTATATTTATTGAACAAGGCACCAAACTCGCCAAATTCGCCACCAACTCCTCCGGAATAGCAACTATATCTGCTCCTGTGTCAATTAAAAATGTCACATTACTTTTAAATGTTCCTTCTCTATAGACACCTACCCTTACTTTATATTTACTCCCATTCAGCAAACACACCTTGGACCTGACAATGCCTGCATTCTCTTCTTTTGCCTGACCAATTTGTCCTCCTTTACAACATCTAGCAAAATGACCAATCCTCGTACATTTCAAACATCTTGAATGCAGGGCAGGACACTGCTGCCGAGTTTTGTGCATTTGCCGGCCACAAAACCAACATTGCTTCTGACTGGCACCAACTTTATTTATTTCTTTGTCTTCTACCGAAAAGATACTTTGATTAAGTTCAAAATCTTCAACATTTTTAGCGATTTGAACGGCCTGGTCCAACGTCAAGGTAACATTCAACAACATTTTTTCTCTTGCTTTCTTGCTTAATACTCCAACAACCACTTTATCTCTTATCATTTCCTCTTTAGATTCTTTGAAATTACAAACTTCTGCCAACACATGCAAGTCTCTTAAAAATTCATCAACACTTTCTCCTGGCTCCTGTTTTCTGGTATTGAATTTAAATCTAGAATATACCGGATTTCTTTTCGGTGTAAAATATTCTTCTATCTTTTGAAGAGCTACCTGCAAAGTGCATTGCGTATCTATGTTTGTACCCACCGCATTGATGTTTAACTGTATTGCTAAATCCTCCGCCTTTTCACCCATCAGATACAACAATGTATCGATCTTGTCTCTCTCTGTTTTATTCGCACCGTCGCTCACTGATAAATAACGTTCAAACCGTTTCCTCCACTTGCTCCAGTGTTCTGGTACAAAATCAAACTGGTTCGGTGCGGCAACCAAACACGGCGTGTTAACATTAATAATTTGCACAGCATCCTTTTCCTCCGTCATTTTGTACAAATTTTACCCCGCTGCCACCATGTATTAATATCAAAACAAGCTTCTGTTTGATAGTTCTTTAATTCTAATCTTTTCTTACAATACAAATTCACGCGTCTCTCAGTTCCCATACTCCGTCTAAAGTGTCACTTTGACATCCTGTCCACAGACTCATCAATCCTTCACATATGTTCCAAACCATTCTTACAACACTTAATATACTTAAGTATGTAGTGATTTATAAAATGAAAGTATACACTCATATTCGACATTTCGAACGTTAGGAATTCAAAAAAGTTGACTGTTTTTAAATCGGTGTTTTAATTTCCGTTTTTGTTGCAAACCCATTCCCGCAACTTAAGATATCTACATTTATAGCGTCGCGGAAGCTTAAAAATCGTTTTTATCTAACAAGTCATGCCTTTAGAGACGTAACAGAGGAAGTCAAAGCCTAGAAAATTATTATAATTACGCATTTTGTGGTCTCCGGTGATGAAGATGTCACGCAAGGATGCTTTGCTGAATTGTTTTCGGTCAAGGCCATGTCAGAGTATGAAAGCTTTAAAAAAATGTTATTACTAACTAAAAGTGTGAAACCCAAGCCGTACGCTTTTGTCCGTAACCGCACCAAAAGGGGCATCTGACATAGCTACACATGATTGCGAAAATTTTGTAGACCTATACAGACCTACGCGAAACCGAAAAAAAGAGTGTTAGCTCAATAATTAAATCTTGTCAAATTGGTATTTGATTTGAGAAATAGGTAGGTAAGTAGTTCAAGGAAGGAATTCGGATCATGTTCATAGAAGTTATTCAGGATACATTAGCGTTATCGTAGTCATACTTAGTCTGCGTTATTTTTTGGTAAGACATTTTACACAGAAAAAGTGGAGTTAAATCTGAACACATACCCTACACCACGACTATATTTACGTCCATAGCTGGGCACACAAAGGCCTTTACGAGATGGTTTGGTTTATTTATAGTCCCCATGCACGCGGGCCCAAATCCCAAAGCGGAGTGGGCGTCATATCTTTGAATTACATCGCAGATTAGTGCAGCTTATACACCACCCTCTGCCACGGGCCTTATTTAGCACGACTCCTCCAGAGGCAGTTCTTGTCTTCACTTGCATGTTTAATTGAACTGATTACTGTGTTGCGCAACCGTCAATGTCAAGTTGCCTCCTGGGAGCGGCGCAGGCGCAATCAGCTGATCGCTCCCAGCCATCCGCAAATTGGCGTCACGTGATGTCGGCCCGCAAATCGCAACGACATCAGGCACTTAGCCCTAACATTAGTAGACAGAGATTTGATATTACAAAGTACATCTTTAAATTAAGGGTTACAAAAATGGTTGTCAGCTAAACTATTTAGGCCAGTTTCTATGTCCACAAAAAGCCTCGTCTCGACTACTACAGATGGATAACATTTACAGACTCGGTTTTGAGCAATCCTAGACAAAACCAAAGGGCGAACACGGCCTATAAAAGCACGATTTCGATCACAATTCGAATGAAGTGTCAATGTTTGCGTGCGAAGACGTCTGTGTGCGTGCGAGGACGCCTGTATACCTGTAAATGTGTGTGTGTACCATTACGCGGGCCAATGATTCACTCTCCATCTCCGGATGAAACAAGTGACGGAAAGGACGAGTTGCGCGCCGGCTAGATTCAGGCGGGTGATTCGGTGGCCATTCTTTATGTAGTACTATTAAATATTCTGTGCCAAAATGACGTTTTTTGTGGATATGAGACGGGCCTTAATTAACTTCGCAAAGAAGGCCTCACCACCACCATCCCAGCCATTAAGTATATTCCTTGCTGCACCCAGCACACTCTCAGGGTTTTTTTATGGTTTTGGTTAGCAATGGAATTACCCGACCTTTCGTTTACCGGTATTTTTGGCGTCATCACGTGAACTGTCTGCTTAACCGCTGCATGAAGACCTCCTCCAATTTAATTTTCTCAAGCACTTTCTAATTTAAAAATATCTCAGTAGAGCCGAGACCACTATTTTAACTTTACCATTTCAGATTTCAGACATGTATATGTTTCCCGATGCCGCTTTCCCCCAGTAACGAAATATTGCGCGATAAAAAGTCGATAGCTTCTGTTTCATTGTCTTTGCCAAAAATGTTGACGATGCAAGTCGATTCCCATTGTGTGAGCCTATTGTTACACTTTACAATTGGAGCTAACGTGAGCAGCGAAGGTCGGCCTTGGGTGCAACAATTAATGGAGTTTTTCTCAAGAGAACTAAATGTTTGAGGTACCTATGAAGAGTGGGATATTTTCCCAGTGTCACTGTTGTCAAGGCGAAATAGCTTGGGGGCACAGTGATAACCTTGAGGGTCTTTTCAAATTGTTGCACATTTACTAGTACATAATAGGTACTCGTAGGTAGGTGTAATACGAAAAAGAAAAAAAAACAACGGAACAGAAAAGCTTACTGAAAATTTTCGTAATAGGTAAAAGTCCAAGATGAAATATTTGCTATCTAAATGTTAATAACTTTAACAACTAACCATGCTTTGTAGCATCAAGTCCGTCTGTTGGATGTTAAGTTATAAGTTTAAGAGTTACTTAAAGTCAATAAATTAAAGGCTCTTAATTTGAAGAATTTGGTCTAAGTTAAGATAAAGGGAACTGAACTGAACGTTACAGCTTCTAAAAAGCTAATTATCTATATGAGAAAATATTCATAATCCTTGCTAAAACAAATACAACGGCAAATGAGATCGTTTCCCAAACAAATTATTTTTACACCGTCAACCTCGATAAGCACGTGTACCGCACCACCGTCACTGCACCACCAACTTTAACTTAATAACCTTAAGGTTTAAAAAGGTTTTTTACTCTGGACAATAGCTAGAGAACATAGCAATTTCTATAAGAATTCGAACCGTAAAAACATGGAGATACAACGCCAAACTGAATGGCATGTTAATGTTGTTTGGACAATAGGTGTACGATACAGATGGCATCGCGTGAGACCAGGTTTCGCAAAGCGAGGGAAATTGCCGAAGGAACTAGCGCATCATTAATTGGACCGTCTAGTTTTGACTTCTCCCAATTTGCTGTATTCAATTGCTTATAGATGGAATTACAGTGCATTATCGCGGGTATGATCACGGAACAAATGATCGGGAGGTATTGTTCGAATAAGTACGATTTGATGGTATGATTTACTTGATGCGTTTCTGGTTTCGAGATGAGACTGTAAGAATATCGTAATAAATCCACTTATATAACACTCATTTGCAGGTGTCATTGTTTATTGATAGGCACTACTAGAAGTGCATGCAATCATGATAAGGAAAACTTGTACTCGTTGAAACATCTTGTACTTTTATAGTCTTGCTTTGCTCGGGTCAAAAGTTTTCCCAGAAATGAGACCTAGCTATGTATTAAATGAAACACAATTAATAATATTAACTGAACTCGTGAATCATTTTTATTTAACAAAGTCCTCACACCACAGACCCAGATACCACTCGTTATCTCACAACTTACCATAGATAAGATCTATACATCTTCCCCTACGATTTCTTAAACTAAAATAAAATAATTCTAATACTTATTCACAGACATAATCATTCAAATATCTAGGTGGAACAATATTCCTTCGGGGCCTTAATTGTACTCTACTATCGCCCTGTTCCTGACCTAAATTTACTGCTTCCAAGTTTATCTCTTCCCTTGGTACATTGTTCTCTACAGAGGACAAGTTTTCTGCTGATAAATCAAATATGCGACTTTGCTCAATATTTTTGTGAAAAGATGGTTTAACATGAACCGTATTTCGCCTAATGATCTGGTCGTCCCCAGTCCTTAGGATTAAAGATCTAGGAGATTCATGAAGGTCAACAACATTCGCTGGAACCCATAAGTTATTTTTCAAATAAACTACATCTTGGCCAGGGTAAAACCTGTGGCTACTAGGTTTAGCTGTCTTGTCAAAATTTCTCTTATTATTATAATTTATCTTATATTGAGTTTCATTAAAATTCGCTACTAATTTAGGTTCTAAGAGTTTTTCATGAATAGGAAGCTTTGATCTAGTGAGTCTACTGTATAAGAGTTGGGCTGGACTGTATGGAGAACCCAGGACAGGGGTATTTCTATATTCTAACAATATTTCTTCTATATCCATCCCACTGTACATAGACTTGTTGAGCATATTTTTAGCAATTCCTACATATCTTTCTATGAAACCATTTGACCTAGGATACCTGGGGCTTGAAGTTATTACCTGAAATTTCCAACATCTTGCAAAATCATGAAATTCGAATGAATTAAATGGCATATTATCAGCCCTAAGTATCCTTGGTATACCATGTGTAGCAAAATATCCTTTTAAGATATTTATTACAGTATTTGCTGACAATGAATTTACTTGAGTTAAGTCGAACCACTTTGAGTAATAATCAGCTGTAATGAAGTATGTTTTACCACTCCATTGGAAAAAATCACAGCCTACTTTCCAGTATGGTAAAGTGGGTACCTCATCAAGTAACATAGGTTCTTTTGATTTTTTCATACTATACTTTTCACACACTTCACATTTCGATATTACATTAATAAAATCATTTTCTAAGTTAGGCCAGTAGAATAAAGATTTTGCTCTAGAAATGGTCTTACTAATCCCAAAATGGCTTAAATGAACTCTTGTAATTACTCTCCCTCTCAATGTAAGTGGTACTACAATTTTATAATTTAAATATACAATACCATTTTCATAGGTAATGTCGTCTTTATACTTGTAATAGAATTTAACAGCATCAACTAAGTACTTTGCTTTTACACTTAGGCCAGCCATTTTCATAATATAATTTTAATTGTTGAAGTACAGAATCTTTTTCAGTTTCTGAAATAATGAGATTCTGCACTTCATCACTAATATCAATGGTATGTACACTTTTAGTAAGAGTATGATCTAAATCCGCATTATTGGCATTACTAGAGGCACGGCTTAAGGCATCCGCCACATACATTTTTGAGCCTGGGGTGTATTGAACATCAATATCATACTGTAGCAACAGTTTTACCCTATCCGCCGATAGATGGCGCTGGCGTCGAGTTAGAACACGCTAACGACTGTACGAAGTAGATTCCTTAAGTAATGTTGTGAAAATTCTCATGGTATCGAATCGGTAGGCCAACCCTCCTGCTTTGTACATACCTGCATCCCCTCCGGGAACTCGTGTGGACGAGCAGCTGGATCTCTAGGTTTAGATTACTTCTGTAAAGTTATAGTTTCCCCAATAAATCTCTCTTCGTCCTTGAACTCCGTGTTTTCCATACCGGACATTTCCGCCACACTGGCAGCCCAACGCGAGGCACGAACACGAAGTACGTACCGCGGACAGCTGGAAGACCTGGAACTGGAGCCGGAGAGAAGACGAATGAAGGAGGAGGCGGAAAATTCGCCAGAAACATCAACGCGACGCCGAACGTCTGGACCAAAACTAGTCACTTCAGTAAGACCTGGAAGACCTGGAACTCAGAAAAGAACCAGAAAACCCAGCGCGATGGCTGTTACACTGTCTGACACCCAGTTCGAGCGTATGATCGCTGCTATGGCACCAAAAAGTGGCACTTTCTCAACTTGTGCCATCACCTACGACGGGACGAAACAGACGGACGTCGTAGAAGCTTTCCTGTCTGCCATTAATACCTTCAAGCGGGCAGAAAGAATTAGTGACGAAGACGCACTCATCGGGCTTCCTCTTCTGCTTAAGGGGACTGCGGGAACCTGGTGGCTTGGTGTTCGGGATAAAACCCAGTCATGGGATGAGTTTCAGTCGCGCCTGCGGAGAAACTTTGCGCCCAAGAAACCAGCGTACGTCATATTCAAAGAAATAATGCAGTTGGAACAAGGACCCGAGGAAACTACCGAAGCATTTATCACGCAAAAGCGCATGCTCTTCTCCTTGTTACCCAGCCCAGAACTACCGGAATCCGTGCAGCTAAATATGATCTACGGATTGCTGAGCCCAGAAATTCAAGAAAAGATTCCGCGCAACTCTTTTACCACTTTCGACAAACTCCTGGAAGACGCCGAAGGCGTGGAACGTTTATGGGAAGTATGGAAAACCGTGCCTTTCCCTCCGAACTCAAATCCATCTACCTCAGTGCAACCTGACTCCAGCCAGAAGCTGACCAAGGTACGATGCCGGTATTGCAGACTACCTAACCATACCGTAGAAGAATGTCGAAAGAAGATGAAGGCTGAAGCGAAAACCATGCCAGCTGAGCCCGTAGCGACCAGGGCGGGGGCCTCGGTTACCACGCCCGTACAACCGACCCCCTCCACATCCGCACCGAAGTTTTCGTGCTATGGCTGTGGCGCCCCTGGGGTCGTTCGAAGTAACTGCACCACCTGTCACAAAACTCGGAACGAAGTCGGCTTAAAGGAAGTTGGATTCTGCGCTCTCAACATTAAAACTGACGCTAGAGCCAGACCAGTCGTCTACATTACTGTCAAAGGGAAATCAGGAGGCGCTTACATCGACACTTGTGCGAAGTCTAGCGTAGCTTCATACGAGCTTTACTGCCACTTACGGAATGTTGGATGTACATTCATGGAGGAACGGGTAATCGTGACCCTAGCGGACGGGATTCGGCGAAACCAAAAGGTGCTGACGACGGTCGTGGACGTCACTCTCTGCAATCGGATTATATCCACTACTTTCATTGTCCTTCCTGAATCTCGCGACAACCGAACCTTACTCGGGATAGGATTTATCCAAGATGCGCACATGGTGCTAAACTTGCCACAATTTACTTGGCATTTCATTGGAAACGAAGCCAACATGCAGGAGCTGTATGAGGAAAACTTTGCTACGTTCGGAACAGGAAAGGAAGAGGTATCTTTGGCTCAGATCGATCAAGTTGAACCTCCCGCGCTACCCGAA
Source organism: Aethes cnicana (assembly GCA_963971205.1). Classification (NCBI taxonomy): domain Eukaryota; kingdom Metazoa; phylum Arthropoda; class Insecta; order Lepidoptera; family Tortricidae; genus Aethes; species Aethes cnicana. The sequence goes on along the minus strand of OZ020291.1, from coordinate 4,159,657 downwards.
GCCAGTCGCACCGACACGACTAATCGGCCATATGGGCCCCTCCGTCGCATCAAGTTGTCGCCTGTCAAGAGGAAAGTTGTACCTTTCGATGGATATGATCCTGTGATGGATGCGTTGTATGAAGACGCCTGTCGATCGATCGAGGAGCAGGAGTTTACGCTGACCGAGCACGAAACCAACCTCTTCCCTGAAACAACGTTCGAAACCATCGGAGTAACTGCCGACACCAATATTTAACACAGTTAACCATAACTCATATTGTTCGTCACCCAGCAAGAGCCAGAGTTCACAGCAGGAAGTCACTGAGATGGTAGCAAGTGGGATTATACGACCATGCGTTTCTCCCTGGTCGACACCCGTTGGTTGGTTTCCCAAAAGATGGCACCATCAGAGTTTGCTTGGACTATCCGCATCTGAACGCCATCACTACAACGGATACTATCCCTTGCCTCGCATTAACTACCTAGCTGGTAATAGGACCTTTTCTTGCTCAAGCGAACATACAGAAGCCGTACATTATTACACTAGCTATTACGCCATCGGAGCATTTCGTGTGCAGGGGGAGAAGGAAGCTGAATAGCCCGCCCTCTACGGAAAAGGGGCCGACCGCGCAAAAAACTAGGAACCATTCGTGATTCTGACTCCCTCGCCGTGACGTCTTCAGGGTCAGAGGGGGAGACTGTAGCAACAGTTTTACCCTATCCGCCGATAGATGGCGCTGGCGTCGAGTTAGAACACGCTAACGACTGTACGAAGTAGATTCCTTAAGTAATGTTGTGAAAATTCTCATGGTATCGAATCGGTAGGCCAACCCTCCTGCTTTGTACATACCTGCATCCCCTCCGGGAACTCGTGTGGACGAGCAGCTGGATCTCTAGGTTTAGATTACTTCTGTAAAGTTATAGTTTCCCCAATAAATCTCTCTTCGTCCTTGAACTCCGTGTTTTCCATACCGGAACTTCCGTCACAATACATATTTAATTTTATTTTAATTTTTCTCAAGCGCTGAGAGTTGATGGTGTTAATTTCTTTTTTCATAATAGCCACAAGTGGTTGGTGATCTGTCTGAATGACTACATGCCTGCCATATATGTAATAGTGGAACTTAGTACATGCAAATAGTATAGCTAAAAATTCTTTGTCAATTTGTCCATACTCAGATTCACATTTAGATAGACTTTTTGAAGCAAATGAAACTGGATGACCTTCTTGTATGAGCACACAACCAATGGCATCCTTAGAACTGTCTGTCTGAATTACAATATCTTTCTTAGGATCAAAATTTAAAAGCACAGGTGGGCTTGTAAGAACCCTTTTGATCTCATTTATACAATTGGTGTAGTTATCATTCCAAACAAATTCAACATTTTTCTTTAATAGTTGCCTTAGTGGACTAATTATATCTGACATATTAGGTATAAATTCTCTAAAATAATTTACAAAGCCCAAAAATCTTTGCAAACTCTGTCTATCACATGGAATGTCATATTGCATGACAGCCTTGACTTTTTCTTGGTCTGGGGCTAACTTGCCATCTACAATTTCATGACCAAAATATTTTACAACATTAGGTAAGTACTGAAATTTCTTCAGATTAAATTTTATACCTAATTCCCGAGCTCTGCCGAGAACTTTTTCAAGAATCTCATCATGTTTTTCTTTAGTTTCTGCATGAATTAGAAAATCATCTATATATATGAACAGTCCCTCTATATCACTAAAGCATGATTTGCAATTTTCTTGGAAAACCTCAGCAGAAATCTCCAGTCCGAAAGGCAAGACATTGAAACAGTAGGATCCATAGATAGTGGAGAACGTGCAATACTTTCTACTATCTTCAGTTAAGCGAATTTGCCAAAAGGACTCTTTTAGATCTAGAACAGAAAAATACTTAGAGTTACCTATCTGTGATTTTAAATCGTTTATTGTTGGAATTTCATAATATTTTTTTAGGATACAATTGTTTAGATCTCTGGGGTCTAAACATAAGCGGATAGAGCCATCATCCTTTTCAACAATGACAACCCGGTTCACCCATTCGGTAGCCTCTTCAATTTTGGATATCACACCTAATCCACAAAGCCTTTCAAGCTCAGTTTTCAATTTGTCTTTTAGTTTTAAAGGCACTCTATGTGGTGGCTTCGACACAGGAACCGAGTTATCTTTTAATTGAATCCTACATTTCTTAGGAAACCGGCCTGATCCAGAAAAGACATCCTCATATGTTTTAATCAACTTTTCTTTTTCAGGATTCCCATCAATTACATTCACAAATTTTCTTTCTACCAGCTTTAGTAATGTACATGCATCCTTACCCAGTGTTGGTTGGTATCCAGAACTAGTAACAATGAAGTCAAGAAAGTAAACTTTGGATTTTAGTCTTGCCTCCAACAAAACAGTACCAAATGTCTTTATTTTAGATCCATTGTATGCTTGCAATGTGATCTTTGATTTACTCAATTGCATACTGTTTTGTTTACTTTTTGAAACATTGTTCTGAATATCATTGAACACAGAGAATGGGATAAGGTTTACATCAGAACCAGTATCAAGTTTGAACATACACTTCACCCTACTTTCCAATAACAATTCCTGGTTCCAACACTGAATACTGTTTACATTGCTACATACCGAGTCACAGTAAAGCTGCTCCTGGGATTCCGCTTCGGAAATCTCTTGCGCGGCTTGCACCGAGTTGCCTTGCTCACTGTGTATCGCATGCACCGTGTCAGTGTTGATCCTTGTTCGACAAACTTTACTGAAGTGGTTAAACTTTCCACACTTTGTGCATTTGGTTCTCTTGCTGGACATTTTCGGATATTCCGTTCATGTTTTCCGCCGCAAAACTTGCATTGAATCTGTACCTGAATTTTATGTACTTCAGCAGATGCAGGTGCAGCCGGTGGGTGACCTTGCACTTCGTTCGTCTGACGTTTGGTTATCTCTGAAAGCCGAAGTCTATTAATTGACTGCTCTAAATCGACATCTCCTGAGCACAGTAATTTTTCTTGTTCGGCTTTATCCGTGGTCCCTAAAATAAGTCTATCGCGGATCGCTTCATTCTCAAAGTCACCAAACTGACAATTTCTAGCAAGACTTTTCACGTCTTTGAGAAATGCATCAAACTGTTCCCCCGCTTGCTGGCTGCGTGTATAGAACAGGAATCTCGAGTATAATTTGTTCTTTCTAGGTTCACAATATTCTTCAAATTGCTTTATCAATGCATCGAAAGTAACCTTTTCATCAAGTTTGAAATTGTTGTAAATTTGCACTCCTTCTTCACCAATAACATTTAGAAGAATGGCAATTTTTCTGGGATCCTTTACTTCGTCGAGCCCAGAGGCGAGAAGGTATACTTGCAACTCTTGTTTGAACCTTCGCCAGTTGCTGGGCAAATCGCCGGTTAGACACAATTTTCCAGGCAAATTGTACGATGTTGCTGCCATATTGCTAAACTATGCAGCAATTATTTATGAAAATAGGTCGACTGCGACTGCGCCATGTATTAAATGAAACACAATTAATAATATTAACTGAACTCGTGAATCATTTTTATTTAACAAAGTCCTCACACCACAGACCCAGATACCACTCGTTATCTCACAACTTACCATAGATAAGATCTATACAAGCTATAACGATTTCTCACCCCAGTCGTTGTTCCTGAGTTTGTATAAATATAAAAAAAAATAAACAAGAGCGCGCTATAATGATTAATTAGTAAGGTACTCAAGGTACTTTCCTTCTTCTTTGTTATTTACGTTTATTTGTGTAATTGTTTTTTGGTGTTCAATAAAGTATATTAACATTGTATTGTATTGTTATTTTTAGCTATGTATTCGTTCGTAGAAAGGTAAATGGGTAACAAAGATCTCCGTCGTGAATTCATTCAGGTCGTCCAAAATTAAGTAATCTTAAAGCAATTCATTCCATTATTTGATACAATCTGCACACTGTTTCGTGTAAACGGTTTTCAGTGAAGCAATTCACTGTATCCGACTCAACTGTTGTTGCTAATGTAAGTAGGCCAAAAAACCTTTTAAACAACAAGGATTTTAATTCGATTTTATTTCATGAGAATAAAAAACATCGGGAATGAATTAGAAGTTAGGTGGTGTCTTTGGTGACCTGAGGACCATATGAAATCGAGACCATAGATCATCGAAATTAATCGAAATAGGTCTTTCACTTTCATGAAAGATCTCAGATAAAAGTTCGAACTGAGCCCGACTTTGATACCGAAAATGTGTCTCTTGAATACCAAGCCTAGACAACATAGATAATATAGACCTTTGACCAAAGAACAAATTGGATGCGATGATAATAAGTAGGTATTAAGCCCACAAAAACCGCAGTCGCGAAAAAGATTCAATTTTAACGGCCTCTTATTGCCATTTAGATTATACCTATACGAACGGAAATTATTAAATAAAAGTATTATTAAAATTACAACGTGAAAAACTGCTAGACGAGCTTAGCATTATAACAATAACTCGTATGACCATATTAAAGTTAGAATATTGGCAAAAACGTGCGATTCCAAGGTGCATTGTAATCTAGAAGCGACTAATTCGTGGGAGATTATGACAATACAGTTTAGTTTTAACTGTTCCGAGTGGGTAAAACGTTTAACTTTGATATTTTTAGATCAAGGATTTGTTCTAAAATCTTAATGAGCTCCAAATTACGCCGTATTTTTGAAAATTTATTGCGGTCTTACATTTTGCAAGGCTTTCTTGGCAGTCATACGACGATCTTCGTTTGGATCTCTTATTTATCTTATTTACATAATTTTTTATTATGAAATTTCACATAATCACACGGATAGTTTTACCGTAAAAGCAATAAACTCTCACAAAATCTATTAGGACAATTAAAACAAACTTACATATAGGTAATTTAGCGTGATATCGATCTCGTGACTTCGCACATGCATGACCCGAGGTCTAAAAGCAGTACGCGCCACATTGTTTCCGCCGAGATCAGAGATAAACTTTATCTGTTGACAAAACACGTCTTTTTACCGGCCCATTGAACTAAGTGCGAATTGAATGGAACCATTGTGCTAAAATCCACATTTTTTGTTGCAGCCCTGCTGGCTCTAACATTGGCCCAGAACGGCTACGAGTACAACAAGCCGGGGAAACCCTTCGGCCAGGGCACCACGCCTAATCGCCCCAGCTTCCCTGGAACCTCCGGCTACCCTAGCTCTCCGACCGCGCCCTCTTTTCCCAACGGACCCCAAAGCGACGAGTATAACACTGGCGCCGGGTCGACCCCAGGTTTCCCCTCTGGATCTCCAACCTACCCCACCGGTCCGAACCAAGGCTACCCCGGCTCGAACAACCAACGACCAGGACAACAAGGTTCCGGATACCCAGGTCAAGGATCTTTTCCTAGCCAGCCTACAACTGGTAGCTTCCCGGGACAAGGAACGACATCCGGCGGATTCCCAGGGCAAGGACAGTCGACTAGCGGTTTTCCGGGACAGGGACCGGCTGCTGGTGGGTTCCCCGGGCAAGGACCGACGACAGGTGGATTTCCAGGACAGCCAGGCTCAAACTACCCTGGACAAGGCCAGAATTATCCAGGACAAGCCGGCGCAGGGCACGGACAAGGTTTTGGCTCTCAAGACGACTCCGGTGCTTATGAAGGCGGAGACTACTCCGCGATCCCCGGTGAACCGGACAAGGACTACCCTATCCTTACCGAAATCCCTCAGACGTCCTTCAGATGCGACGCTCAAGCTTACCCAGGGTACTACGCCGATGTCGAGACTCGCTGCCAAGTGTTCCACGTCTGCGCCAACAACATAACATATGATTTCCTCTGCCCCAATGGAACTATCTTCTCCCAACAAGTGTTCGTCTGCGTCTGGTGGAACCAGTTCGATTGCAACTCCGCTCCAGGCCTGTACGACCTCAATGCTAACCTCTACGACTATTCGGTGACTGGTTCCAGACCTCAAGCTGGGTTTCCTGGACAAAACGACTACCAGCAGGGACAGCAAGGACCGTCCGCTTCATACCCCGGCAGCACTGGACCTTCCGCCAACTATCCAGGAAGCACGGGACCTCAAGGACCTTCTGCCAACTATCCAGGTAGCGCTGGTCCTCAAGGACCCACGGCTAACTACCCGAGCAGCACAGGTCCCCAAGGCCCATCCGCTTCGTATCCTGGTAGCACCGGTCCGCAAGGTCCTTCGGCGTCGTACCCCGGGAACAACGGACCTCAAGGGCCAGCGGCGTCATACCCTGGCAGTTCTGGACCACAAGGCCCTTTAGCCTCTTATCCCGGGAGCTCGGGTCCATCTGCTGATTACCCAAGCCCTAGTAGCCCACAAGGACCTACAACATCCTACCCGGGTTCGCAGACTCCGTCAAGTTATCCTGGCTCTCGTCCTGGAACCTCTCAGGGATATCCGTCCGGGAAGCCCACGGGCCCCAGTTTCCCCACCGGTGGTAATACCAGACCTCAAGGACCGTCCACGGGCAACTACCCTTCGCAACAACCTAACAGAGAGTACCTACCACCCAGAAATTGAGCCATCTATAAATAGGTACCTACCGATTATCGCAAGCATATCTGAATAGAAAGACTTAGACTTTAAAACCATAGATCGTAGTCGCGTGAGAGTACTCGTTGCCAAAAGTATTAGAAGCCAGTAAGAGCATTAACGCTGCGTAGCACATGTGAGAGACCGTAAATGATGATTGCCCGTAAATTACATCAGGCGTTAAAATCTCAACAAGTTACAATCAAGTCTCTGGCATGTGCTAACAGCACTGAAGTAGACAAACGAAAGTTGGTGCTGCCTATTATTTAAATATAACTTTAGTGTAAGTTAAACCGATAAAATTAAATTCACCACTTTAAAGATTCTCATTTCCATTTATTATCTGTACTGTAAGAAATGAATAGTAAAGAATATATATAACTATTTTTAATTTAGTCAACTTATATGTATATTATAAAAACCATTATATTACCAATCAAAAATTATGTGATGTTTGTAAACAAAAGTTACCAAAATTACATAGTAATCGTAATCTAAAATGATAAGAGCTAAAAATAGTGCTACTGTGTACCGATCGTTGTATATACACATCGACAATAAATATAAATGTGAGCAAAATACTGTTTTTTTTTTAAATCATTGTTGATACCTTTTTAATGTAACGCTGTCCTTTTGAATGGCACACTTGCCCTTCGCCTCTCGCCGGCACCCATTTGTCGGAACACGCTGTTCGTTAAAGCCTGGCCGATTACGTCAAACTCGGAACAATTTATCGGTAAGGGGTTACCGTCAATCAGAGCCCTTAACAAGCCGAAGTCGGACGGCTTCTTGATGGTCGACTGGTACAGCAGCACGGCTTGCAGCCTAGCCACGCTCAGGTACGATAGTGAATTGTACCCCAAGTTCAAATAGCAGAGCACTATATTCCCCAAGCAATATGTTACGCCATTCCTAATTTTAACCTGTTCAGGGCCGTAGGGATCGTTGAACAAACCCAATATTTCAAGAGATAGCAGTTCCACTTTAGTGGCTAGGTCTACATCTCCGCCAGCTTCCTTCTTTTTCTTTGGAGTTATTCCGGTTATTTTGCTTTTCCGCGACGCCGCAGACTTGCGACTCACCGCATCGTCGGCGTCTCGCGTGTCGCCATCTTCGAAGTATTTCAGGTAAATGGCCCTTTTTTTCCTCAAGTAGTTAATGCGCCTTTTACGCTTCTGCAAGATGTCGTCGTAAAGAAGAGGGAACTCCCTCAAAGTGTCAAGTAGCGCCAGCGCGCCGTCGTCGGTGATGCGGTTGCTAGCGAGGTTCAAATATCGCAAACACCTATTAGTTCTGAGAGCCAGCGCGAGTTGTTTCGCCCCAACGTCCGTAATGCAATTGCACGATAGATTCAACGCCAACAGAGTTTTACTCGCAGGAGCTTTGTAGTGTAAACTGGATGCTATGATTCCGACCACATCGTCATTGATTTGACACCTAGATAGAGACAGATTCCTTAACTTTGTTCTCTCGCTTAGCAGTATCCCGTAGCTTGATTCCGAGAGATACGTGCCGTCAAGGCATATGTCAGTTAAAGACGAGTTTCTGAGCAACTTTTGTAGTTCATAAAGCGTGTAGCCGTTGATTTTTGACTTGACTATTGAGATTTTGTACAGGAATCGAAAGTGACACGCCAGGAGGGCTATGCATTGGATGAGTTTTCTCGGGAAGTCTTTTACTTTAGAGATGACAACTTCGACTAGTTCGTTTTGGGCGTCATAGAATGCGTCCACGAAGGCGACAACGGATTCTGAGACAGGCAGATTGAAACTGCTGATGGAATCTTGAGAGTCTTGCTTCATCTCGCTCGCGGCGGCGTTGGCGGCGGCGGCGGCGGCGGCGGCAGTCGGGGCCAAACTCATCCGTTTAGAAACCACTGTCTTCTGCTGAGTCTTCAGATTCTTGTAAAACTCATCTAAAATAAATTACAAACATTTTAAGGAACTGACACATGCACCTGTATAATGCGCATGTGTGGCGAATCTTGAGGACCCTAGAGAGACATGTAGCGGTGCTTTCTCAGCGCAACGTATATTGACTCACTACTCACTGTACATTTTTGAAGTCAAATCATATGTAAGGAATAATTTGTCCATGTTTGCGCGTGTTGATATTCCCGGCGTGCCACTCCGCCGCACAGGATGCCTGAGGACAATTCCACGTCGCATGGCTCTTGCAGGGAAGAACCCGCGAGTTATCGGTCCGTCTTACTACGAGCGTCTACCCGCCCAGCTAAAAAGTGAACCGTCTGACGCGGTGTTTCGACGTCAACTTAAGAACCTTTTGTTGGAACATCCGTTATATTCTGTTAAAGAATACATGGACTTATATTTATAAATTTGTAATATATAATTTGACATACCAATTGTACCATATTAATCCTATTATTTGTTAACATTATTTCTTATTTTGGTATAAAAAGACGATCCTAACGGTGAAACATTTTATTCCTGATTTTCATTTTATTTTTATTTTGTATTCTTTCTGACGATCTCAATGTGAAATTCTCTTATTTTGACATGTAAAATATGATGTAATTTGATATTGAGAAATAAATGTCCATGTCTATGTCTATGAGGGAATAGCCTTCCCTCAAGATTCGCCACGCACGACCGGCAGTAGACGTCTTCTAACAGACATCATGATGACAATTCTTGATTTTTTTCAACTATTTCTTCTTCTCCAAAACATTGATAAAGTGGATTTTACAACCGAGTTAGATGAACGTTTAGAATCACTTCGTGAAGTCGAATAGACGCCCTGGTGTAGGTAATTATTACCTCTATGCTTACTCTTTGTAGCTAAAAACTTGGTAAAAACGTTCAAAAGTTTACAGGGGCTCTATTCAAAACGTTACATATGGAAAGGCAAATTCTAAATCCCTGCGCTCACGCGTCGCCGCGTTTAAACCGATCTTTCAGCAGCTAGACTGGAAGTTAAATTTGAGCGCCGTGGAATCTCCCTTTCCCTATGTAACGTTTCGAATAGAGCCCCAGATTTTAATGAACTCTACTGTACTAATATCATTTGTTAAAATGATCAATATATACATATATCTTTCTTGCACGTGAAAACGACGGAATTTACGCCATTTTGTGTGGTACTTAGTGTGTAGTTTGAAAACAAGGACAGGGCATTAAAAAAATTTTGTTTCGGAAATCATTCCTTAAGGGTTTGACAAGGCGGATGGATGTTTGGAGAAATTTCCAACACAGATTAAGTCGTAGGCAATAGCTACTTAGTATCTAGAACCGTAAATATAAACATTAGATTACGGTTCTAGATACTAATACCCCTATTTTGCCGTTGCCTGTATTCATTGCCGAAAGACCGATGCTAAAAGTGAGACTATGCACTTGATACTTAATGTTATAAGTAGGTATTATGTATATACCATTTACAACCCTTTTATTAACTTCTATCCCGAAACATCCGAAGTTTTCGCAGACATCTTTAAGCTCCTTCACAAAATCAATCTGCAACTCGTAGAGGATGGAGCGGTGCGAGCTCATACTCATCCGGTGCAGGGACCTCATCGATCGCATCGATATAGATTTCGACGGCTTCATCGTCGCAAAAGATAAATATTAACAAAGGCAAGGTAAAATAAGTATTCCAAACTATGTATTTAGTAAATTAAACGAAATTCCCAATTCTATTATAAAAAACATCACAGCAAGAAACACGTAAACGTCATTTCATTATCTTTTTTATGTTTTTTTTTGTGTAGCGTGAAAGGAAACGTCAGATGTAGGTACAACCTCATTTTAACAGAAAGGTGAAGAAATATTATTATAACACTAACTTTTTGCCCGCGACTTCGTCCGAGTATTAAATCATCACCATCATGACCATCATCAGATTAGCATCAGCGTATTAAATATTGAAATTTTATGCAAATCGAGGTTTTAGCGAATTTTTTTCCGATGGTACGACCTGGTGCAAGGTCCGGCCAGATAGCTACCACCGTCTTACTTGCTGAATAGCAGTGCTCGATAAAAGCCGTGCCCCGGCATTACCTATTACTGGCAAATAGATTCTTTCCATTTTAGGCCTCAAGGTTGGACTTTACCCTAACAAAAATTAGCACTTTAAAGGCTTAATATTTCACAAACGGATGCCTAAATCGAAAAACGGTTTAAACATTTTCAATGACACGACACCCCACACCACGGGGAGCCACGAGGTCCGCGAGAAAATCGCCTCTCTTGCTTTCTTTATCGCTATTCGCTACGTGTACCCGTGTTTCTTTTGTGAATCGATATCTAACTTTTAACGTTTTGTTCGGCTATGCAAATAATTCCTATAAAATTAAAATGTCCAAAAATGCTGAAACAGTGTTCAAATGTTTGTGTTGATTCAAATTTAAAACCTATTAAATTAGGTACTTTTCGGCCGTTTACCTTCAAAGATGAGGGTTATCCCTACAAAATTTCACATCCTATTACACTCTCTTAAAGGTGAAATTAGTAAGTAAGTAAGTAAGTAAGTAATTTTTATTAATATAAAAAGCATTACATTTTGAACATGCACAATATCGTGCCAAACTGCAAAACAGTTTGTCGGCACTTTTGCTCTTGGACTTTATTTTACAATTCTGAGTAACGCTTAACATAAAAACGCATAACGTAAAAATGCTGAAACATGTATTTAATTATTTGTAATCGAATATCGAAATCATAGCATTTCGGGCGTTTAAAATTAAAGATGGTGGTTCACCCGTACCTCTAGTGTATTTTTCGGACCTGGAAAATACTTCTCGACCGCGTTCGCGTTTACATCAAGATTGTATGAAAACTCGAACAGCGCCCCTAGCGGTACGTTTTGTAACAAGGTTTAGCGAGTGTATTTTGATTAATACGAATGAGTGACGAGCGAGTAAGTGAGTAAACGAAAACGTTCACGTTTTCGAGTGACTTTTAGTATGACAGAAACGCAGTAGTATACGCAATTCGATCTGTCAAGGTCACTGTCAGCCTAATAGTTTGAACATTTTTGAAGATACTAAACATGGAGATAAAATTTAGAAGACACGCGGCATGCAGGACTTTTCAGTGCCTTACAAAATTGCTGATATTGCCTACATGGCTATCTGTAGGTATAGCTAGTATTTGGGCAAGAAGCGAAAGAGAGAACTCGGTTGAAGAGTTTCCTACCATATTATAGTTGGGACTTAGAAGTTGTTTACAAGCATAGTAAAGTTTAGAGGAAGAAACCGGATATTGCGCTGCGAGGAAAGTATATGGAATACCGATTAGGCTATACCGCAGGAATGTTTTTCAATGAGGAACTGTTCCTTCGATAGTTTTACAGAGAAGATGTTTAAGGGAAGATACTTAGGTATTGCTAATGTTGTCTCGGTCCAAGAACGGAAAGGCTCCATCGATCAATTTTCCTTCACCTAATACAGAAATATTCACAAGAAGCGTAAGAAGCGTCATACTCCGCCCTACTCTAACGCCACCTTAGGATGGCCCATTTCTAGTGGTTGAGAGGAGGAGCAAAGCGTGGGTACCTGATTAATAGAGAAGGCAAAGCGACGTGCGAATCAATCGGTCGCTTGAAACCAGCCTTTTTGCTGAACGATGAAAAGGCGTACATCGCGACGTAGTCGATATAGGAATACTCTTTCCAGGCGTGGAGGATTGTGCCAGCACCATCGGCATCGTCCACAAGGCACGGCATGGACGAGAGATAGGCCGTGTCATGGATTATCGTTTCGGTACTACATAAGTACATATTTGGGTGAGGCTCACAAGAATTGTGCGGTAACATACGGGAACTTGTATGTACTGTCGCCGTCGTGCCCTATAAGTTCCGGTGTGTGACGGCACATTCCTTGTGAGCCTCACCCATTTAAGCGTTCTAAATTATTATGAAATAAATAAAATTGAAAGTATCCAAGACAGTAGTTTGTTCTCATTATCACCACTCCCAACATTAACGTTAAATAAATTACGCAAAGGGAAATATATAAAAATGGAAAATTGTGGCTTAGTACTTATAGCTGTATACGTATGAGTGAATACCTACAAGCATTATATCAATCTAGCTTATTCTGACCGCGACTTCATTCACGTGGAATTTGGAGAGCTCCCGCGGGATTATGCTTAGTAACACCCCTCAATTCCCCAAGGAACCCATATGCCAAATTTCAGCTTTCTACGGCCAGTAGCTTTGGTTGTGCTTTGATCGATCAGTTGCTGACATTATGCTAAAGAAATATAGATACTTACAATAAATAACACCAATAAAAACTCAATGGAATATATTACATGATTTATTAGTGTTTTAAATTAACTGTGATGAAATTCAGGTATGAATCAGCAGTTGGCTCAGCCACGGGGTCTGGTGTTAAAGTTGCCACAGTTGTTCTTGACTTGCCGGGGCAGAGGCAGAAGGAACACTGAAAGAAAAAATGTATAAGTGTTTGTTTATTATATTAGGTAAGTATTTGTTTGAATCCGTGATGGTGGCCTAGTGGTTCGACCTTAAGAACTCCTCATGCAGTGGATTCGAATTCGGCTCGCATCTCTGAGTTACTTATGTGCAAAATTATCTACTTCTTGGCTTTACTGTGAACGAAAACATAGTAAATCTTAAAGAAACATGCATGCATCTGCGAAGTAATTCAAGGATGCGTGCGAGTCCCCAATCCAAACTGCGCCCGTGTAGGGACTATAGCCCAAACCCTCTGGTGATGAGAGGAGGCAGTGAGACGTAAATAGACTGTTGTGGGTGTGCATTATAGGTATTGCATATTATGTTAAATAAAAACAATTACCTACTATAATATTATGTCTAATACTTACAGTCTTTTGCTTGTATGCACGCATTCTCCTTCGTATTTGATAAACAAACCACGCGCCGCGCCAATTCTTTTTACGTTGCCGGAAATTTAGCTCAATTCAAAGTATGGATCTTAAAGTATGATTCTTCTCTTCTTTCTACATGCAAGACAATTTTGCCAATCTCAAGTATGGCCTACGGGCCGAGCATTGTATGGAGGAAACAATTAATGTACGATATAAAAGATAAATCAAGTAAACTTGGTGAGGCTGAGGTGAAACAAACGTCAACGTCCATTTTCTCAACTCCAAACACTTCGAGTAAACTATTCGTAAAACGTTCATCTTTAACCTTTGAGTGCATTTGTCAACACCGTTCTCGCACACGTTCATGTATTGTCACCATCACTTTGCGACATCCGCTATACACTATAAAATTGATGGTTTCTGTCTTGGACACTTCGCCATTATCAAAATATTGGCCTCAGGCCGGCAATTATTCAATAATAAACATTTAAATTATCATTAATATCAAATTTGAGGAGGCTTGTTAAACGTCAATCACGACAATGTCAAATATGTGACGGAAGGCAGTGAGTTAAAACGTCTCGATCACGTTTGCGTTTCTTCAGGTTTTATCTGTCAAAATTGACAAAATGGCCATAAGTGTTGCCAAGTTACCTACATTTTCTAAAATTTCTAGGCAACCCGGAGTAATTTATGTAATTTAGTTTTTTGTTAAACCAAATCGAAGTACATAGTTATAGGTATATTCGTCACAAACGTGGAGTATCTCAACATTAAAAAAGAAAGACACACTTATACGTATGCGAAGAAGCTTATGTAAATAACATACTTAGTAAAAAATATCTCAAGAACACAATACAAGCATATTAAGACATAGACGACATACATATATCATTTATTTCACTTAAAAAATCTAAAATTTTGAAGTAAATTTGGATTCGACAGGTTCGAAAACCTAAGTTCTCACGTTCTCACGTGATAAAGTCGGGTGAGTAACTTTACTTCTTGCGTTTCGTTTAATTTACTTTTCAAACTGTCAAATACGAGCTTACACTCGCAGTTAGTCAAAAAACGTGTAAACGAATTCACATTCGTTTTCGTAAAGTAAATGTCACTCGCTGAATTGACTCCATGTTTTGCCGCTAGGGGTGCTGTTTGTGTTCTCATACAAAAATGATGAATAAACTCAAACGCGTTCGATGCGTTTAGCGCAAATAAAGATTTACACTCACGTGAGAAGAGGTAAAAACAAACCGAGCCCGAAGTTGAAGCTTACACTCGCGTGTTAAAACAAAACTGATCGTGAATAGTTTACTCGAATAACTTCGTGACATCGTTTTGCATTTTTGGTGTAAAAAATACACTAGACCTACCGTAGAAATTTTCATCTATCTTTCACTATGGTGCAGAGACAATGTAAATTTATATAAAACTATCAAACTCCTTACATTACGGCGTACATCGGAAATAGCTAGGGAGCCTCAAATTTACATACTTTGCCTGTACAGCGCCATCTAGATGTAGCTCATGGAGTTTAAATTTGTATGCAGGCTACCTAGGCAGCGCCATCTATTATCGCATTCAACACTTATTTCCGGCGTACGCTGATTTGTTTTAAGGTTGTCATTCTAAGTTTACCTTACTTCTTCTATGCTATGGAGAAAGCGAGTTTAGTCTATGTATGGAATGACAGCTCAGCGGTCATATTTAACTATTTATTTCAACCAAATATGAACGCCGAGCTGTCTGTGCGTTGATTTTACCACTACGTACCTAACTATGTAAACTCAGTTTTAGTTTTTTGATTAGGTACTTAATTTTTTCTCAATTAATCTTAGTTCATTTTGCAAACTCCTTCCTTCGTGTTACAACGTATTCATTTCAGCGCCATCTATTAGTTAAACATGGTACTCGATAGTTGTAACCCGACTTAGTACATTAGTAACAAATGTTTGAAAAAAAAAGTTTGCACTCCTTACCGCCTTCCTAAGCAGCGCCTTACGAGTCAGGTGCAAACCATAGAAGGAGCAAGGTAAATTATATATAGAATACTACTACTACTACTACTACTACAGGTTTACCCAACTTAGAAGGCGCGTGGATTAAGCAATATTAGGCTCTGCGTCAACGGATTAAGTGCTTCGCCGCGCGCCTTCTAAGTTGTGTCGTGCTATACCACAGCCTATTTGCGTCCCACTGCTGGGCACAGGCCTCCTCTCATTACGAGAGGGTCTGGGCTATATAGTCCCCACGCGGGTCCAGTGCTGATTGGGGACTTCACACACATCTTTGAATTACTTCGCAGATGCGTGCAGGTTTCCTTACGATGTTTTCCTTCACCGAAAAGCTCAGTGGTAAATTCAAATTGAATTCTCTCTCGATTCCGGCTCGCACATAAGTAAACTTAGATGTGCGAGCCGGAATCGAACCCCCGACCCTCTGCATGAGAGGCGGTAGGTCGAACCACAAGGCCACCACGGCTTCGTCGAACCACTAGAATATCGTAAAATAGAATACAGTATCCGAATCCAAAATAATAATAAAAAGTAATACATTCTATAACTGGTAAAAGCAATTTCAACATTGTTGATTTTGATTTTCTTTTTTTTTCAAATATAGTTTAATGCAAAAATCCTCGTACCTACAGGTATTTATTTATTTCTTTTATAAAACATTTTTCGCAAGTTACATGATTGTAGATCATCACTAAAGATTTTCCCATACTAACATCCTCCAATTTCACCCTCTTCTCCTCTAAAATTTAGATTTTTTTATCCCATGTCCGACTCTAAAACTGTTGGAATGTGTTCTGTTATCGATTCTAAGTATTCCCAGCCAACGTTTTTTCAAATATCTTCCATATATATACAGACTTTCGACCCTCTTTAGCTTTATCTATACTTGATCTATACAAATACATAAAGTACCTATAGATAACGCCTTATCAAAAATATGTTATCTAAAAAAAGATAGGATCTAGGACTCAGATATAGAATTTTCTTGATGATGATGGCATTGATAACCATTTTTAGAATTCCGTAGCCAAATAGCAAAAAACCGGCCAAGTGCGTGTCGGGCCACGCGCAAATTATAGGGTTCCGAAGTTGACGATGCCCACAGTACCTTTCTAAGACTTATTAGCATCTAGCTAGCCTGTGGTGTGACGTGCCCGCCCGACTCCCCTGCTGCTCGAGAAAAATCATCATTATAAGTTGGTCGACTATTACTCGTAAGTTTGTACAGCCTACTTAGCTCTGATAGTTTTCCTTTCAACTGCGTTATATATGCCACAACCGTGATTTTTTTCAGCCATCCAAATACCACCATTTAGCTGGCAGGAGGGGGGGACACGTGACTCTAACAAAAAATAGCACTTTAAAGCTTAATATTTCACAAACTCATCACTTAATCAAAAAATGGTTTTAACAAACCCACAATATTTTTTTAAGACCTATTCAACGATATGCCGCACCATGGGGTACGCAAGAAAAAAAAATTACATCCCCACTTTACGAGTAGGGGAGGTACCCTATAAAAAAATATATTTCAAAATTTTATTGTACCACTTTGTCAGCATAACTAATATGCATATTCATGCCAAATTACAGCTCTCTAGACCTAAGCATCTCCGAGCAATAGTGCGGACAGACGGACGGACATGGCGAAACTATAAGGGTTCCTTGTGGACTTCGGAACCCTAAAAACGGAACTCTTATTATACGTAGGTACGTCACGGCCATTTTTCTCGGAGACTATGGGTTACCTGTAGGATGGTGTGTAAGAAAGAACCGATACCAAATGATGCAGTACGATTTTGAGAGCAAAAAATGAATAGGTACATACTCCATACATGTAACTGAGGTGAGGGATGAAAAAAAAAATAACATAGTCGTGTATCGTTGGATGATATGAAGGTTTCTAAATAAGTTTTTTTTTATGAAATGTTTTGTGAGGTATTCGCTTCTAAAATGGTAAAAAGCGTGTCCCTCTACCTATTGTTACTACAATAGGTAGAGGGACACGCTTTTTTCAATATTTCACTACATACTTGTAGTGAAATATTGAAAAAAATAACTGAAGATTTAAACAAAAACGTAGATTTTGACATATGGGATAATTTTGGAATAACTTCCATAGCTACGGAACCCTACTTACACATAATCGAATCGGAAAAAAATCCTGAAAAATTTAAATCGGTTTACACACGAAATTCTAATCTTATTAGCGACAGTTGTGCCCCGCGACTTCGTCTGCGTGGAATGTAAAATTGGCTTTTCTTTCCGGTATCCGATTTAATGAAACATAGCTTTATACATAGCTCCCAATTATGCTCTTGCATTGAATGCACTGAAATTGGTTCAGTAGTTCCGGAGATTAACTCAACAAACAGACAGACAGTTAGAAAGAGACAGAAACCCCCTATCCCCTCCCCCCAAGCCCCATGGATCCACCACTGCCCCACCATCCCACCAAGTAAATAAATCAATAAATTAGAGATATTATACTCTAAACATACTTAGGTAGTTTATGTTTACTTAACAGTGTAAAGTAGGTAGTCTAGAGTACAGTGGCCTTTAGCTCAGTCAGTCGGTTCAACGATGTTGCTCCGAGTGGTGAGTGTCCTCTTGGCCAACGTTTGGCTTGTTTGGGCCAACGATTGTAAACTCAACGATGTGCTCTTCAGCGGCAAAGTTAAACTGTTTGATTTATCGCACAAGTTTGACAACCACACCATTTATTGGCCTAACGCGAAACCGTTTCAATTTACAAAGAAAATTGGAATAGTCGGACAAGACAACTCATGGTAAGTGTATGTTTAATTACTTAGTTAGTAGGCAGGTACCTATGTTCTCTAATTTTCTTATTTTAGTTTTAGAACTTCATTAAATGAGATATGTATTTATTTTATTACTCCAAACATAACACACTACATAAGCTATAAAACATAGTAAAACATCAAACCATATTTGCAAGTAATAAAATACATTTACCAAAAAAAAACATATGTCTACCAGAGGCCAGAGGTAAGTATGTCATGACTCATTAATTACTTTGTTTTGTTTTTAAACACATACTTACCTTACTGATATAATATATTATAACATGTCGCACGACAACAATAATCTCAGTAAGTATCGTATAAGTACCTATGAGATACTTAGTTGCAACTTGCAAAGTGATCTGAGATATGCGCTATGGTCTTGCTATGATCAAAGGTATCTTCTAATTCAATTTTCTGTCGCCAGTAAACTTTCGTCGTCATTCCTAAAAATAACCAGAGCTCGATTGTTAGATCGTATTCACTTTAAATTGGCAATGAGCGGGGCACGTTGCTCGAAGGACGATGGCCGGTGGGGTCAGAACAGAATGTTCTCGAGTGGCGTCCGCGCACCGGGAGACGAGTCGGTAGGCCTCCAACGATATGGAGCGATGATCTCGTGAAAGTCGCGGGAATCCGGTGGAAGCGAGTAGCACAGGACTGGTCTGAGTGGCGAGGCATATTATTATATCCAGCAGTGAACGTCTTTCGTCTGAAACGATGGTGATGATTCACTTTATGGGAACAGGGACCGCCAAACGTACCTACGGCAACTGAGAACTGGGAAGACTTACAGCAAATGATTTTTAAGGTTAAGTTTTAGACTCGGGTTTCAATTTGTATCGGCATAAGTAGCTTAAAGGTTTTCTGTAGAACCATTCTTGGTATCCTGAGTTTTCATACTACAATGTCTACAATGCGTTTAGTGTGCGTCCTTTTCGTAAGATCTGAGAATCATGAATCGTCTCTAAGTAACATATTTAGAAAGAAAGAAAGAAAGAAAAGCGTTTAATTCGTGATAACATGAAAGCAAGGAACTTAAAACGGTTATATGGTTGGTTACGAAATGGTCCTAACTCAGCGTAATGATGGCATGAAAGCCAGCGCTGGTCTTCCTAACACACCATACAAATTATTCTTCTATCCGACACAGTCCGTGGGCAACTAAAACAAAACCTCCTGGGGCTCTATGCGAAGTCTTAAATAGGGATCGAGATCCATATTTAAAGACTTCGAATATAGACCCTTTTTAGGGTTCCGAAGTCCACAAGGAACCCTTATAGTTTCGCCATGTCCGTCCGTCCGTCCGTCCGTCCGTCCGTCTGTCCGCACTATTGCTCGGAGATGCTAAGGTCTAGAGAGCTGTAATTTGGCATGAATATGCATATTAGTTACGCTGACAAAGTGGTACAATAAAATTCTGAAATATATATTTTTTTATAGGGTACCTCCCCTACTCGTAAAGTGGGGATGTAATTTTTTTTTCTTGCGTACCCCATGGTGCGGCATATCGTTGAATAGGTCTTAAAAAAATATTGTGGGTTTGTTAAAACCATTTTTTGATTAAGTGATGCGTTTGTGAAATATTAAGCTTTAAAGTGCTATTTTTTGTTAGAGTCACGTGTCCCCCCCCCCCCCCCCCCCTGCCAGCTAAATGGTGGTATTTGGATGGCTGAAAAAAATCACGGTGGTGGCATATATAACGTAGTTGAAAGGAAAACTATCAGAGCTAAGTAGGCTGTACTGTACAAACTTACGAGTAATAGTCGACCAACTTATAATGATGATTTTTCTCGAGCGGCAGGGGCGTCGGGCGGGCACGTCATACCACAGGCTAGCTAGATGCTAATAAGTCTTAGAAAGGTACTGTGGGCATCCTCAACTTCGGAACCCTATAATTTGCGCGTGGCCCGACACGCACTTGGCCGGTTTTTTATAAGTAAATCTTTGAAGTTACCCAATGTCTGGCGCCTAAAGTTGCATCGTTTTCTTTAAATCCTGTGGGTCTATTCGAGTCCAGTGGTTACTTAATTAAGTTTTCGTTCGTGAAAAAATTCCAGGTACGCAGCCAACGAGTTCGAGGCCGGCGAGCACGGCGGGACCCACATCGACGCGCCCTTCCACTTTTACAGGGAGGGTAAATTTGTCGGGGACCTGGAGCTGGAGAAGCTTATCGTGCCTTGTGAGTTTAGCCTAGTAGTTTGCCCCGTGAATAGAAAATATGCCAACGTATAGGGCTCTATTGGAAACGTTAAATAGAGAATGGGAGATTCCCATCCCTGCGCTCACGCATCGCAGCGTACTTTTCACACCTCCGCCGCGGAATTGAAACAGCGGTACCGCTGAACATTTGCGATCGTTTGTCCATTATACACATCCTTCACGCCGTTCACAACTCCGCGTTTAAACCGCTATTTCAGTACCGCTATTTACAACCCGCGGCGGAAATGTGAAAACAGCATTAAAGTACAATTTGAGCGCGCCGTGACGAGTGAGCGCAGGAGTAGGGAATCTCCCTTTGCCTCGGTTTAAACCAAATTCTATCTTAATTTCATTACATTTGACAAGTTTAGCCTTCAGAACTAGTGAGAGTC
Source organism: Aethes cnicana (assembly GCA_963971205.1). Classification (NCBI taxonomy): domain Eukaryota; kingdom Metazoa; phylum Arthropoda; class Insecta; order Lepidoptera; family Tortricidae; genus Aethes; species Aethes cnicana. The sequence goes on along the minus strand of OZ020291.1, from coordinate 4,138,873 downwards.
ATGGCGGTTGGATGAATGGGTTTATTAATTTTGAGAAAATAGATACTCTAATTGGGAAAATAGATACCTTAATGACAATCTAGAATAGGTACAGTCGAGTTCATTAATATGTGTACACTTTTGAACCTTATTACAACGTTGTAAGGTGCAAAATTGTGTATATATTGGCGAACTCGACTGTACAGCACGACCCAACTTAGAAGGCGCGCGGCGAAGCACTTAAGCCGTTGACACAGTGTCTCTGCTGCTTAATCCACGCGCCTTCTAAGTTGTGTGATCCTGTACGTGACATTTTCTTCCGAAAAACAATTGTAGCTTATTGTGATTTTTCTTAAGCATGTTAAAGCCTAAGTTTTCTGAAAGTTGTCTGCAGTTTTCTGTGAAATATTTGCTTAATTTTACGCAAGGAGGGTTAGGACACTAGGATGTAAATTGATTCAAAGCTTTTTACGCTATAATTCATTTGTGATGTGATGAGCCAGTAACAAGTCCCCAATCCGCACTGCGCCCGCGTGGGGACTATAGCCCAAACCCTCTCGTGATGAGAGGAGGCCTGTGCTCAGCAGTGGGACGTAAATAGGCTGTAGTAAGTAGAGCCATTAACTGTTCTTTCAATTAAGTTATGCCTTGATCTTCAGTGATCATCGTGGACATAAGTTCCCTTGTAAACGGAGACCCCAACTTCGTGCTGTACAAGCAGCATTTGGATTACTTGCTGAACACCAACGATGGAAAGCCCTGCATGGTCATATTCAAGTTCGGCTGGAGCACGTTCTACGGCGACCGGAGCAAGTACTTGGGGGTCAACGAGAGAGACGGCACTTTGAACTTTCCTGGTAATAACTACCTAATATAAAAATTGGTATTTATTTTCTTATAATTCAAGCGGGGCTCTCGCGAGGCGATTTCAGTTGATCAACTTAAATCGGTTCACGAATTGAATGACAATCGCCAATAAGAACATGTTTTCAATAAAAGTTGATCAACTGTTACTGAACAACAAAAAGTTGATTCCCTCGCAACTTTGGTGCGAGTAGACGCCATTTTGAAGCAAACTGCCTGTTCGGTCCGATTATCAGTGCGACTGTGAGAACGAAATTCGATCGATTTTTCATGATCGATTAAAAGTTGATCAACTAAACTCGCCTCGTGAGAACCCCGCTTAAGCGAACTGGTCGTCTATTCGATGTCACGAAGTGATCCTATAGAGAAAGGGAGTAGGAATCTCCCTTTTGCTTCTCGGACAAACCTGTTATTCGAGACGTCAAAAATTCGACGACGTAACGACGTTTGGACTTTGGGATCTAGTGTCTCACTTAGCAGTCAAGTCCAAACGTCGTTAGGCACGTAAAGTGAAAAATACTTAATTGACCCCGAAAAAAGATCGTTATATTACGTTTAAGATTTAACCGGTAAGTATATTATCTGTACGAAACAACCTCATTTGAGACACTTATCAAATTCATCGTCAAGATAACCGCCGCGCCGGTTGAAACGAATGGGCTATTGCAATGAGCCTACGAGATCCATCCAATCCACCCCATGTCGAACACTGTAAATGACCTTGTGATTAGGGTTGCCATCTCCTAAAATGAAAAAGCCGGACTCTGCCTAGAAAAAAGCCTTACATTTTACCCTAAAAGCCTGACTTCACCACACCTAAAAGCCAAACACAAATTTATAAAGCCAGACATACCTTTTCTACATCTACATAATACATACCAAGTTTCAGCTTTCTTCGATCAGTACTGACATGACTGACAGTAGTGACGATGATGATGATTGATTCGCCTGAAATCCTTGATTCGATTGAAAAGCCAAACATGTCCTGCTAAATACAAACAGATGGCAACCCTACTTGTGATGCATTAAACTTGTTAGTGCCATCTATGTGACGCTTCCCTTTTTTCAGGACTAAGCAAAGAGGTAGCGGATTGGATAATCTCGTACAAGAATATCGTGGGTGTAGGCGTCGATACCGCATCTGTAGACCCTGGCAGCAGCACAGACTTCCCCGTTCACAAGACGCTCTACCCCGCCGGACTATACGGCATGGAGAATGTTAAACTCGACGATCGTATCCCAGGTAAGGCAGCTTTTTGATATGTTTTTGACTAGACATATTATTATCCTAGGCTGATAAGGGTAAGGATTGCACGATTGCACCAGTCGATATGGATGGACGCAAATAAGGTGATCGTTAATATCTGAACACGCAGAGTACAGGCATCGGCATGGAACTTAAGCGGCCACCGCTTGGATGCGTAGAATTCAAAAATAAGGTATCATTGGCAGAGGGGCGCGGGACACAGGGAGCGCTTTGTTGTGCGCGCACGCTTATTGGCATTTCAGTCGTATACATGCGCAGAAATCCCCTCTACTTTTGCTCACCGCTCAAGTTACGTGCCGCGACCTGTACCTACCTATCACGCAGAACCGCGCACGTATTCGTACATCATAATCTTTCAGTGTGCCGTTTAGGTTCCGTTTCTTTGGATTGTCGTGGGTTCGTGGGTGTTATTATCATCATATCTCTTTTGATGTAAAATAATAGTTTTAAAAACTCTTTTTTTCCAGAATACGGTTGCACAGCGATAGCGCTGCCTATGAAGATCGCTAAAGGCTCGGGAGGACCCCTGCGCCTGGTGGCCGTCTGTCCCGAACAAAACCCCACAGAGTTCTGACACCGCTTTCATAAAAATTACCTTTGTCTTTAAAATATCTGTCATATTAAGTACCTACCTTTTGTTTGGAATTTAATTTCGATATACTTCACTAACACTGCTTTCCGTAACAACTGTTTGTAAGTAAAATTCTTTAGAAATATGTGCAAAATAAATGTTCTATTTTAGCCTTCCGTAATCTAATGGGGCGGGGGCCGTGTTAAATCTGACTACAATAAACTAAAACTACGTTTACAATTAAATATTTATATTACCCCCTATACTAAACGCTCACACACTCATCACGTCATTTTGTTAGTCTGCCTTCATTAATGGAGTTCAATGCAGTCAAATTGAATTTTCTATCCGACCGTCGTCTTTCCCTCTTCACCTGAGGCAGTGGTACCATGTCTTCCACGCTCTGCTTCAAATACGCATTGATCAAATCGTACTCCATGCACGAGAACGGCAACTCATTCCCTTCAATCACAACCCGCAAAAGACCTCTTTGCCGGCCCGTCTTATGGCGCTTTTGATACGACAAAACCTCCACCAAGTTTCTGACAGAGAAATAATCCAGATGGTTATATCCGAGATTCAGACAACATAACACGAAATTACCGACTGAAAACCATGAATCGCCACTTCGAAACATATTAGAAGGATGGAAAGCATCGTTACCTTGGGCTGCAATGTCCAAAGTCAAATCTATTATTCCTTCTTTCGTTGGTTGTTTATTTCCTAGCAATCCACTTTTTGCAGGCTTTATATCTCGATTCCTTTGACGACCGTCGCCGTTTTTGGCGTTACCTGATATATCTTTCAAACATCTATCAGCATTTTCGAGCTTTTTCTTGATGTAACACAATCTGTTCTCTTTGTACATCAGGACTTCATTAATGTGAAATGAGAATTTGACCAGAGGCAGTAAAATATGTTCATGTTAAAACATGATCTCAAATAGTGTTTGTATGTATGCTTTACATCGGTCTGTGGCATCTGTCATTCGTCTTGACTCTGTATCCGGTGAGCTGTTTCCGGTTACCTCCATTCGTCCCTTCGCTATCGCTTGCTCTCTCTCTGTACGTTCCCTGCTATCTAATGTGTGTGCATCGTCCCGTAGTAATTAAATCTTATTCAATCCTCGTTATTGTAAATCGGTTTGACGCTGTAACGGAAGCAACTGTATTTGTGAATAATACATCAGTCGTTACATGAAGAATTTCTTGTCTTTATTTCTGAAACAAAAACCTCGCATCCTATGCTTCATCACACCGCGCTGCTGCCTGCCAAACAGGTTATAGTACCCAGAACGGGAAAGCGAGGCATTGGCAGATTAAAGAAGATTTCCGAAAATGGCGCAAGAGCAATCGTCGGCGCCACATGCGTCACAGCCACATGTAAGTACGGGCGGCACTAACACACAATTTACTATAGAGAAGCTTGATGGGCATAACTATGTCAATTGGAAGTTCGCAATGCGCATGGTTCTTACGCTTGAAGGTCTATGGAACTGCGTCGAGGGCGAGGAGACTGATGCCACGAAGAACAGTCGTGCCCTGGCGCGTATTTGCCTAGCGTTGCAGCCGGCTTTGTATCAGTATGTGCGGGAGGCCACATCACCCAAGGAGGCCTGGAAGCGGCTCGCGGATTCCTTTGAGGGCAAGGGGCTCTATAGGAAGGTCCTATTGCTGCGGCAACTACACCGGGTTGAGTATGGGCACTTTCCCAGCATGCAGGACTATATCGAAGGAGTGATGCGATTAGTTCATCAGCTTGGTGACATTGGCAAGAAGGTCGACGATGATGAGGTGGCCGAGATATTGCTGTCGGGCCTGCCACAGGAGTTCGACGTCGTGGTATCCAGCCTGGAGACTGCGTGCCTGGCCAATAGTCTTACCACGGAACTTGTTCGAGCTCGCTTGCTTCAAGAGGACCAGCGTCGAAGAACCAATGGAGATGGTGTAACGGCATACATAGTGAAGCATAAGAAGATCACCTGTGATTACTGTAAGCGACCTGGCCATATTGCGAAGAGATGCTTCAAAAGGAAACGTGAAGAAAACAAGAAGAAAGAGGAACATACACTTCTTGCTACAGCCTACATGGCTTCTACAGCAGACTTCATCGTGGACAGCGGAGCATCTGCGCATATGTGCGCTGACAGGAGCTTGTTGCAGAATATCCAGGAGAAGAAGGCCACTATATGTATAGCCAATGGCCAAAATCTAGGCAGTGAATGCGTAGGTAAGGTTTCACTTTCCTCCAATATTAAATTAGATAATGTATTGTATGTGCCAGGGCTCTCTAGTAATTTAATTTCTGTCAATGAAATGACACAAAAGGGTTATATTGTAATTTTTCTTAAGGATGGATGTCAAATTTATAGTGATTGTAGAATCACAGGCAATCAGATCTTGTATGCTAGGAAATCAAATGGTCTTTACAAACTGAACATGCAAGGTTGTCCCTCCCCCGATTTAGAGCTCTCCAAGCCCCTTCAATCTAGGCAGGGGACAGTGAGTGCTCATGCTGCAGCGTGTACATCAGCGAGTACGTGGCACAAGCGTCTTGGTCACCTTAATGCTAAAGGTATGGCTGTACTTGGTGGTGGGAAATATTGTGTGGGTGTCTCTTTTCAGAAAGAAGAGGGTGTTCCTGCAAGCTGTGTCTCATGCCTTACTGGAAAGATGCATGTTGCACCATTTCCGAAGGCAGGGAGACGTGCTACTTCACCACTGGAGCTGATCCACAGCGATGTATGCGGACCGACGCCGGTCAGCAGCTGGGGCGGAGCACGATTTTTGCTGACGTTCACAGACGACTACACGAGGAAGACCTTCGGTTACCTCATGAAGCATAAATCGGAAGTAAGTACTCATTTTGTTGCCTTTAAAAATATGGTAGAGAAACAGACTGGGTTACAAATCAAAATCTTACGTACTGACAATGGTACTGAATTTTGTAACAATCAAATGCTGAATTTTCTCAAAAATGAAGGCATAATTCATCAAACTACTGTGCCTTATTGCCCCCAGCAAAATGGGGTTGCTGAGCGCGTGAATAGGACTTTATTTGAGAGGGCTAGGGCTATGTTGCAGGAGTCTGGACTCTGTAATCGCTTCTGGGGCGAGGCTGTCATGACAGCCATTTACCTCAAAAATCGGTCGCCTACCAGTGCGTTGTCAGATGGAATTCCTGAGCGTGAATGGACTAAATCACAGCTTGATTTGAGTCATCTGCGCGTTTTTGGTTGCACTGCCTACTCTCATGTACCTGCTCAGAAAAGGCGCAAGCTTGACGCGAAGGCTAAACAGTACATATTTGTGGGTTATGATGAAACATGTAAAGGGTACAGACTTGCTGATCCATCCAATCCTCTTAATATTATTTATTCTAGGGACGTCGTTTTCTTAGAAGAGGAATTTTTGGGGAAAATTACAAATAAAAATACGAATGGAAACTATACTATCTGTGATATTAGCTATAAGAATTTTAATGAAAATGATAATATTACACAGAATTTAGGAGATAATAATAATGAGATTTCTAATGATGTTCATATTAATCAATCTTTAATTAATGATATGAACAATGATGCAATTTTCAATAATGATGTTAATCTAAATGAAATTTCTAGTCTTAATGATGAAAATAGTGATGAAATGAGTAATCAATTGTCCACTAATATTAATTCTCCTGTCACAGATCCTGTGTGGTCACCACCGTCAGCATCTTACGAGACGGGGGATGAAGGTGATGAAGACATGTGTGGTGATGAAGGTGATGTCTTCCAAGACTCGTCCCCTTCGCTGCCAGTGCCTTCAGCTGCAGGAGGCGCGCCGACTGCGCCAGGTACCAGCATGTCTGAGTCGCGTCCTGTACGCTCTACCAGAGGTACTGTACCTAGTAAATATAAGGACTATGATCTCACTTCTCTCCTTGCCGAGGCAAGTTCCATTGATGAGCCATTAACCTACAAAGAGGCCATGGACTCGCATGAAGGCGATGAATGGTTCGAAGCCATGAAGGGTGAGTATGCGTCTATGTTGAAAAACAAAGTTTGGGAGTTAGTCAATCGTCCAATTGGTGAAAATATAGTAAAAAATAAGTGGGTTTTTAAAAAGAAATTTGATGCCATGGGTAATTTTTGTAAACATAAAGCTAGATTGGTTGCCTGTGGATATAGTCAAGTAGAAGGTTTAGATTACAAAGATACCTTTTCACCAGTTGTTAGACACTCTTCCTTAAGAATTTTGTTCAGTATTGCTACCGAACTAAATTTAAAAATAGACCACCTCGATGTAGAGACCGCCTTTCTGAATAGTGATTTAAACGAACAAATTTATATGGAACAGCCCTTAGGTTTTAGAAAGGATAGTAATAAGGTATGTTTGTTAAAGAAAAGCATGTATGGCTTGAAACAAGCAAGCCGCATGTGGAATTTAAAAATTAATGACGTTTTGTGTAAAAACGGGTATGTACAGAGTAAGTGTGAACCTTGTGTTTATATTAGAAAAACTAAAAATAATTATGTCATATTGGCACTTTATGTCGATGATTTTTATGTCTTTCATAATGGTTGCATTGATGAAGTTGTGTCATTATTAAAAAGTAATTTTGAAATTCGCCATTTGGGTGAACTTAAGAATTGTTTAGGGATGAATGTAACAAAGAAAAATGGCTTTACCATCCTGGATCAATCTGTGTATATAAGGCGTTTACTGGTAAAATATAATATGATAGATTGTAAACCCGTATCTACACCAATGGCAGTTAACACTAAGTTGGAAAAATGTAATGAGGAAAGTATACAAAGTGATGTGTATAAGTACAGACAACTTCTTGGTTCTCTTATGTATTTAAGTGTCTGTACACGTCCTGACATTTCGTATGCTTGCTCTCAACTGAGTCAGTATTGTACCTGTTATAACAAAAGTCACTGGAATGCTGCAAAGCGTATACTTCGATATTTGAAGGGCTCTATTAATTACGGTCTTTTATTTGTTAAAAGTACTAGTTTTAATTTAAGAGCTTATGCCGACAGTGACTGGGCTTCAAGTTTGTCAACAGACCGCAAGTCATTTACCGGGTTTGTGATAAAATTAGGTCATAACGTCATTAACTGGGAGGCTAGGAAACAACGTAGTACAGCTTTGTCTAGCACTGAAGCCGAATATATGGCAATTGGCGATGTATGCAAGGACATTTGTTTTGTTCAAAATTTCTTACAGGAAATTATTGACAAAACTTTCAGTGTAACTGTATTCAACGATAATCAGAGTGCTCAAAAACTGTTACTTGTAAAAGAATACTCCCATAAAAGAACAAAGCATATCGACTTGCGTTATCACTTTGTAAAGGACTTAATTCAAAAAGGTCGTATAAGCGTTAAGTATATGTCAACAGATGAAATGATTGCAGATATATTTACTAAACCACTTTGTACTAGCAAACATTGTAATTTTGTTGAAAAGTTAAATTTAAAGCGTTTAAACTAGTTTGACATTCTATAATTGTTTTGAAATGTATAGTCATTTTGAAATGTAGTTTGTCCGATGTAAACCATAAGGAGGCGTGTTAAAACATGATCTCAAATAGTGTTTGTATGTATGCTTTACATCGGTCTGTGGCATCTGTCATTCGTCTTGACTCTGTATCCGGTGAGCTGTTTCCGGTTACCTCCATTCGTCCCTTCGCTATCGCTTGCTCTCTCTCTGTACGTTCCCTGCTATCTAATGTGTGTGCATCGTCCCGTAGTAATTAAATCTTATTCAATCCTCGTTATTGTAAATCGGTTTGACGCTGTAACGGAAGCAACTGTATTTGTGAATAATACATCAGTCGTTACATGAAGAATTTCTTGTCTTTATTTCTGAAACAAAAACCTCGCATCCTATGCTTCATCACACCGCGCTGCTGCCTGCCAAACAGTTCAGCCCCAATTCCAGTTATGCTATTATTGCACAAATTCAAATAAATCAAGTGACGATTCGTTCTCAACGACCGACCCAACGCTTCAGCGCCTGCATCGGTAATCACATTACAAGACAGATTAAGAACGCGAAGGCTCTTAGAAGCAGGGCTGATATCTTCGATTCTTTCCGCTATCTCTTTGCAAACGAGATCATTGATGTTACAATCGCTCAACGACAGACACTTTAAAGTTGTCTGTTGGTCCAATAAGATATAAAAGTTCCCTTGGAGCACGCGAGAATGGTCGAGACAGATATCTGTTAGTTTTGAAAATGGCAGTAACTTCGAGACATCGTAGATGACGCCGCAATCGAGTTTTCCCTTACTGATGGAGATTTTAGTGAGCATGGGATGGAACGGGATACAGATTGCGAGTGCCTTCACGATCACGCGATGAAGAGGCATCCCAGGACGTTTGATGATTGAAATTTCTGTTAGATATCCATTGCTATCATAATATGTCAGTATTCTTACGGCGTTTTCATCAACACCCTCAGGTTTAACCCCACTTGAAAGTGTTTGAGAGTCTTTAACGTCATCCATGTCTTTCGACCCCGACGGGTGCGATGTTTCTTTGGGTGCGAGTTTTACCTGTGGTTCTACTGTAACAATAACATTTAGTGGCTTCAAATTTATAACAGGGCATAGGCTATATATAGATTCGAAGTCTTCAAACAGGGATGTCGCCTTTCCCTATAGGATCGCTCACGCGTCGCGTGAACTTTAAGCAGCTAGATTTAAAGTTCAACTTGACGCGTGAGAAAAAAAAAGCGCGAGCCCAGTAAATACCTCATTAGGTATTCATCTAATCAGAATTAAAAAGCAGGTAAATCATGATGATTGCTCATTGGTATAAAATACTCGATTAAATAGTGAATTCTTTTCTCTACAGGCTCATTTACATTCAGTCGAAGTGAGCAGGGAAGTGAACCAGGGGATTTCAGAGCACTGCCATTGCACTCCATCATTAACCTATTGGTGAAGGTGGAGGAAGCAATGGATTAACTGCACGGAGAGGGGTAATTACACAAAAGATCCCAATGGGTCGAAGTGTATCCGCAAGGACCCCACAGTCTCAAGATAAGATAAGATAAGATGAGCAGGGAAGTGGGCAAGACATGTATGTAAGCAGTGTGTAAACACTCGTCCTGCCCACTTCCCAGCTCACTTCGGCTGAATGTAAACCAGGTATACGAAATCCATTCCATATTAAGTAATATTATAAATGCGAAAGTAACTCTGTCTGCCTGTCACCTCTTCACGCTTTAACCGTTGGACCGATTGAGCTGAAATTTGTCTTGGAGATATCCGTATTATTAATATTATAAATGCGAAAGTAACTCTGCCTCTTCACGCTTTAACCGCTGGACCGATTTATTATTTATATTTTTTTATTATTATAGACGGACAAACAGGCAGACGGCCCACCTGATGGAAAGCGGTTACCTCCGCCTATAGACATTTGTAACACCAGAGGCGTCACCAATGCGTTGTCGGATTGAGATCAAATTTGGCATGGAGATAATTTGGTTGGGGTCCCCGGAAAGAACATTCTATCCCAGAAAAACGCATAGTTTTCGCGGGAACGCGATAACCGAATTCCACACGGGTTAAATCGCGGACAGAAGCTAGTTGAACTACTTTTATACTGATCGAATGATGTGGAATAAAACGCCACAAGCACACAAGAAGGGCACTCTAAGAGCTAAGAAATAAATGAGAGGTGAAATCACCCTTGTCCACATTCGTGACCACAACAGTCGCACAAATTTGCATTTCCAGTAATATCCACGGAATGAACTCGTCAAAGTCTACCGGTGTGGGAGTTTTGGAGGGACCGTTCGTCTTTATTTCATTTGAAATATTATCCGACTTCTTGGACTCTTTGTGGGGTTGGAGCATAGGTTGGCGGTGTTTTCGTTGAGGGACATTCAGTGTCATTGTGTTGAATCTAACGTAGAAACTTAATTATATTACAATGAATTCCAATGCAACTTCATCGAATCATCACTTTCCTGACCTAACTTCAATCAATCAATCGCGGTTAATGGGAAAAGTTCGGGAAGGATGTCATTGTGACGTTTCTTTTTGGTTATTTTTAGATTTGTTTTTATTATTATCTACAAACAAACAAGGCCGAACATCTTAAATAATACTACCAGGTACGTATTTAAAGTACCTACAGTAAATTGGCTATGGGTGAAAAACTACAATGTGCTCGATTTTTTTTTCAAAGATAGGAATGACCTTTCGTATCAAGAGAAAAAATCTCAGAATTTTCCGTGCCGTAGATTCTGCGTAAAAAATAAAATTGGTTTTGCGTTATGACGATTGAAATGAAGGTGTTTCCTTGGTCCAAGTATGCAGCACTACTTCTTGAAAAAAAGTGTTGACACTATTGACATTATTGATTTTTTCAAGAAGTAGTGCTGCATACTTGGACCAAGGAAACACCTTTATTTCAATCGTCATAACACAAAATCAATATCTTTTTTTACGCGAAATCTACGGCACGGAAAATTCAGAGATTTTTTTCTCTTGATACGGAAGGTTATTCCTATCCATAAAAAAATAATCGAGCACATTGTCATTTTTCACCCATAGCCAATTACAATAAACTGTGTACATGTTTACACAATTTAGAAGGCGGGTAGATTAAGCAGAAATAGACTCTGCGTCAACGGCTTACGTGCTTCACCGCGCGCCTTCTAAGTTGTGTCGTGCTATACACGTTTGAAGTCAAAGTCGAAAGCTTTATTTAATGTGTCGTTTTATACTTGTTGGGATTTAAAATTATAAAATTACATTAAAATGCAATGAAACGTTTACAAACAATAGTGTGGATAGAGTGGACTCAATTTGTGGACATCAGGGCCCCAGACCGCGTCGCCCAGTCCACTGATGGGGCGTTTCCCCGTTCGTCGGCGGATTGGTGATGCAGCAAGGGGTGCTCCCGTTCCGTGGCCTCCTCCAATCAGCGAGAGGACAGAAGGCATTGGAGTCGTTCCAAATAACTCTCCCAGCGTTTTGAGCGCGTTTCGGGACACTTTGTAACCGTGCTCACAGCGCTCAGGAAATTGATGACGTCATCGATTGACCCTCACGGTGCTCACGCTGCGGCGCAGGGCAGACAAAGCACGATTTCGAACACAATTCGAATGACTTTACATTTGACAGGACATGATTCCCTAATTTAAAAAAAAAGGTGAACAGTTACCAGAGTTGGCGCCGCGAGCGTGCTTATGATCGTTCCGAATCAAAAACGCGCTCACACGGTCGTGAGCGTGATAATCGATTCAGGACACTTATGAGCTTTGTGAATGCTGTGAGCGCTCTGAGCGCAATACGGAACGCACCCATTGCTTCCCACTATCTCACGGTGTCGAGCATCTTTCCCGCGATGGTCGACAGTGAGAGATTTGCTCCAACAACGGCGACCATGGGCACTCCTGTGGCGTACCCAGGCCGCATAATCCTGCAAGGAGTCCAAAGGAGCTCCACACCCAGTGCCGGTTTAAGACTACTTGATGCCTTTACCAAGCAATCCACGCCGGTGTGCCCTCCCTCCCCCCACCCCCGTGCACGAAATAAATCAATTTTTTTTGGTGCTGTTTTTGCCGTTTTGGTGCCCCCAAGTCGTGATGCCCTAAACAATTGCTTAGTTTGCTTTTGGGCTAATCCGGCACTGGCCACACCGTGGCAGACCGGATTCCCTTCGCGCCCTGCGTAGAACGATTATTCCCATTTTCATTCAGTAGTATTAATTGGCTATGGGTGAAAAATGACAATGTGCTCGATTATTTTTTTATGGATAGGAATAACCTTCCGTATCAAGAGTAAAAAATCTCAGAATTTTCCGTGCCGCAGATTCTGCGTAAAAAATAAAATTGGTTTTGCGTTACGACGATTGAAATAAAGGTGTTTCCTTGGTCCAAGTATGCAGCACTACTACTTGAAAAAATCAATCAACAATGTCAATAGTGTCAACACTTTTTTTTAAGCAGTACTGATGCATACTTGGACCAAGGAAACACCTTTATTTCAATCGTCGTAACGCAAAACCAATTTTATTTTTTACGCAGAATCTACGGCACCGAAAATTCTGAGATTTGTTACTCTTGATACGGAAGGTTATTCCTATCCATAAAAAAAGAATCGAGCACATTGTCATTTTTCACCCATAGCCAATTGGACACGGGACAGGCAACGCCTAGTGTGGGGGCCAGACATATTGTAAAATATTTGTATCTTTTATGGAAATAAAGAATTTGTATTTGTAATTAATAAAAACAGCGAAATATTTGACAGCTATTTGCGACTATTCCAATTTTTGGAATAAACTCTCTTACAGGTTTACACAACTTATGGCGCGCGGATTAAGCAATAATAGACTTTGCGTCAACGGCTTAAGTGTTTCGCCGCGCGCCTTACAAGTTGTGTCGTGCTGTAACTAACAAGATGTGTAGGTAAGTACATCCGTGTTGAGGAGTGCTTACACGTGGTATAAAAATGTTTTGCAATACTTAAGACTATAATTATATACCTGCTTAAATCTGACGCGTATTTTTAAATAGTAGGTATTTTAAATATACTTATATGGAATAAATGGAACAAGTCTTATTTATTAAACAATAGAAAAGTAGTTATGAAGTATCCAATCAGAATTGTGCTTAAGTACTTTGCAATGATAGTGATGATAGCTACGCAACGCACCAGTGACACACTTTTGGTCCTTCCATGATGCTTCCTTCCACAATAAAAGTTTACTTACAATCCTTACAATACATAAACTTAGCCTGCCATCTATAGGATATTCTACCAACCAGTTGCTTTAAGTTAGCCTCTCTCTGACTTATCTCTGACTACTAACTTTTGCGTCAGACTGTATTCAATATGTATGAAAAAAATACAGTTGAGTGAAATAAAATTGCAACTTCTCTATACTATGTTTTTTATTAAAAGCGAGGAGGTTTATTTTGTAAAGTGGTTGTTGTATTTTTTCGTATGGCAATATTTTATACTATAAATTGTTCTTGGTTTGGCAACACTGAATATCTAATCTGTGAAGTGCTGTCATGGGCTGATGGATTTGTATGGATGTGTACTTTGTTGCAATCTCATTTCTAGGAATCGTAAATTTATTAATCGTTTTGCACATTTTTAAATGAAACTTTGCGTTGGACAACTTTAAAGGAAGTGTTAATCAATTCTGTGTTAATAAAGTGTGTTCAAACCAAGTCGCCTTGTTGTGGTGGGTGACATAATGCTGGTACTGCGTATCATGTAGTTATTGTGGTTTTATTTTGTGGCTTGCTGCATCTATTTCTGACTCGAGAATTTCCTTACGGTTAGTATAGTTATTTCGTCTTATGACGGACTTATAACATTTAGGGTGATCTCTATAAGAGTGACGAGAAATTTAAATGTAATTTCATTTTAAAGTATGGACAAGTTCATTTGTAATGTCAAGGTTCACAAGTATGACTTGAGTTTATCCTTGAAAATATATAATCATAAATGATGATAAAACAAAATCCAGCTCTGATCCCACTGATCTCATGAATTGGAAAATACCATTGGTCCATACATTGACAAATTATTGAAATTTAAAATATCAATTCACATTTAATTACATTTTGCCTACCTCTTAATCATTATATTTGCATATAAATACTCTGGTGATGTGGAATCTCTTTGAAAACATAGTATGACAACAAATGCTTCCATAACTATAGCTATAGTAGTGCATTGTTAGTGTGTTCACACGGTTTATCAGATTTCCCTTCATTGTGACAAACAGTGAAAGTATTGCACACTAATTATAATTTTGTTTTGCAATTCATTAGGTAGGTTTTGTTGATATGATGTTCCTGTCACAAGTTTTCATTGTTAATTTCCAGTATTGATAAGTGTTTCCTATTGGAAGTGTGAATTTGTAATGGTTTATTAAATAAACAAATTCATTTCTCGTTCCAGAGAACCAAATGACATAAAAGTGCAGCTATGAGCTGGCTCCGCACCACGTCCCTGTCGTTTGCCCGACAGCTGTCGCGGAGTTTGGACCCACGACACGACTACGAACCCCAGGCCTGTTACAGCTCCTTCTGCAAACATTGGCAGCAGGCGCATGACATTATAGTCAAATCACAGGTGAATACAATTCAAATTCTTACATAACCATAACTGAGCTGATTCACTAATTAATTACCTACTTATTCTCGAACGAAAAGATTAAGATTTTCTAGTTCTATTCTTATTTAATTAGTGTAGCTACATATAGTGTTAAAAAATTATTTTAATTCCTAAAAAACTGGTATGAATCATAAAATCATTTCAAATTCTTGTTAATCTTTTTATGTGACTATCCTTTTGATGCTGTTCTCTACAAAAAAGTAATAATGACCATATTTGGTTTAGCAGTCTTGGCCGCCATAAACCATAA
This sequence comes from Aethes cnicana, assembly GCA_963971205.1. Lineage (NCBI taxonomy): Eukaryota > Metazoa > Arthropoda > Insecta > Lepidoptera > Tortricidae > Aethes > Aethes cnicana. The sequence goes on along the minus strand of OZ020291.1, from coordinate 4,123,792 downwards.
CCAGCCACCCCTTTCCCAGCTTCCACCATTAAGAGAGTACTTTAGTCAGTGTGTTTTTTGCCATAAATAGCTGCCCCGATTATCTGGCTGAACTGGGCCTTGTGGAAAATCGACAGCTCTGTTATTATACCTAAAGACTTTATAAATTGATTTGTTTTAGCCCCAACATCTACACGACGATGTGCTCGGAGTAGTCAACCACCTGGAGCAACTTGCCACGTTGCTGGTTCTCGAAGCACGAGCACGGGAAATCAATTCTGTGGCAAGCTCAGCAGCATGTCTGGAGCATCTACTTACGGAGAATCTACTTGACAAGCTGTTCGAATGGGGCAACTGTACTGGCAAGTGAGTTTCAAGTGGCTTGTGTTTGAACACTTGAGTTTATAAATGGCGCCCGAATAATGTCGCATAAATAGCAAGGTTCTTAGGAGCATTTAATCCATAATCCATACTAATATTAGAAATGCGAAAGTAACTCTGTCTGTCTGTCTAACTGTTACCTCTCCACGCTTCAACCGCTGGACCCATTGAGATGAAATTTGGCATGGAGATAGTTGAAGTCCCGGGAAAGGATATAGGCTACTTTTCATCCGGGAAAACGCGTAGTTCCCGCGGGAACACGATAACCGAATTCCACGCGGGTAAAGTCACGGGCAGAAGCTAGTAATATTATAAATGGGCAAGTAACTCGGTCTGTCAGTTATATCTTCACGCTTAAACCGGTGGACCGATTTAGATGAAATTGAGTATGGATAGAAAACTCATTGTTCACGCGTGTTCGCGATAACCGAATTTCAGGCCGGCGATTTTCAGGGGCAGACTCTAGTATTAAAATAAGACCAGAGTAGAATAGTGAGTCGGCAAAATATTTTCGGAATATTATAAACCAAAATAAAGTTTAATTACCTCCTAGTTATATTAACTCCTGTTGATACAATGATATCATCACTGAACCAGAGCTTCATATAGAGTATCTTTCTTTATTTAATGGAATATGCAAATGACTGAACTCGCAATGTCTCATTAAAGCATTTATTACATACAAATGGCGTTGTTCTACTACAGATAAAGTATAATGTTTATTTTATCATACCAATGAGTCAAGCAGGCAGAGGTTAGGAGGAAGTGTGTGTTTATATTTTGAACGTTTTTTTAATATCCTAGTCAGACAGGATATGAAGAAATAAATATACAAGATTAGCCCCTTAGCCCAACTTGCACTAAGCCGCTAACCTCGGGTTAACCGCTTAAATAAGATTTATTTGTGTGAATTTGACGTGGGTTAAGAGGCTAAACCGACGTTAGCGGCTTGGTGCAACTGGGGCTTAGTCAGCTAGTGAGCAATTTAGTAGGTCCTAGTCAACAGTCCATTTTAATAGTTTCTCAAATAGTAAACATTTCGATACCTATGTCATTTCCGAACAAGCGCTTTTTGTTTTTTGACAGCTAGTGATCGTGCGTAAAGCTTTTTTTACTCACTAGAGATTTTTGCTTTTAGAACTTGGTCCGGTTTGTTTTTGACGTTTTTATATTTTTTCCAAAATGTATTAAAAAATATCGTTTGATACACGAGCGAAATTGTTTTTTTTACTCGTCCCTAGTATTAACGCTCGCTTTCGCTCGCGCCAACGTAACTAGGGCCTCGCGATAAAATTACAAACTTTTCGCACTTGCATCAAAATGTACTATTTTATTATTAACCCCTGCATAACTGCGTCGAAATAAGGATAAAAATTAGAAATACCTAGAGTAGTTACTTACTATGGCTATTCTTTCTGAGTGTTGTTATTCACTAGTATTTTTTTTTCAATATCTTCAATTCGAATAATCGAATTCGTATATGCGAATTTGCTCTATTTATGAGTCAGTAATGATTTTTAAATTTAACAGCACTATGTATGTGTACAATGAAATTAACTTACAAATGCTTCATTGCCATAAATTATTTGTATGAAATAGACAACTTAGAAGGTGCGTGGATTTAGAAATTATAGACTCTGCGTCAACGGCTTAACGCATTCACTGCCACCGACGCATATATGCGTTTTGCTGACTTTCCCGCAGTGCCTTAAACGCACATGTGCGTTGCAATGTTCCCTTAATGACAGATGTGGCACCTGGCGAAAGTTCGTAAAACAGAAGTGGCAGTGAATGCGTTAAGAGCCTCGCCGCGCGCCTTCTAAGCTAGCTTGTAAGCGACTCGTGCTAATGCTATACACGTGTTCTGATCAGCGCTATTGTTTACAAACAAACCATAGTATTCCTGCTCTATGTAATTAATATTCCACTTGTAATCAATTATACGCGCTTAACCACTATGCTAACATACCTATCATATTCTGCGAGAAGTCGCAAATATCGCTTTACTTCTGCCCGCGACTCCGCCCGCGTGGAATTCGGTTATCGCGTTCCCGCGGGAACTGTGCGTTTTTCCGGGGTAAAAAGTAGCCTATGTCCTTTCCCGGGACCCCAACTATCTCTATGCCAAATTCATCTCAATCGGTCCAACGGTTGAAGCTTGAAGAGGTAACAGACAGACAGACAGAGTTACTTTCGCATTTATAATATTAATATGGATATTATACAACACTCGTGTCTTCAGCTTTGGTAATAATGTTCATATCGAATAGGAAGTCAATTGATTTTATGTCATTTTGAAATTGTTTTTTAAAAATGTATGATCGGAATCACGTTCTTTTTAAATACCAATGGTATAGGCAAAGCGCACAGCCCACTTGATGGTAAGTTGTCACTACAGCCCATGGACACCGAAATCCTATGATCCCCCATTAAGAAACCATAAGATCTCGAATGCGTTGCCTACCCTGAGGCCTAAGATGGAATGCATCTATGCCAGTAATTTCACCGGCTGCCTGATCGGAATCACGTATTTGCAATCGGGCGTTGCTTCATTATCAATTAAGTCGTTCTTATCACACGATTCATTCGACTTCATTGTTTGTTTGGGCATGAAAACTCTGGCTGTCAATATCAATGAAGATGCCAAGAAAATCTTCGATCTTAGTCACATTTCTACAACTTTGTTTGATCTAAAATGAATCATTTCTATTAAGAATATTTTATCAATTCGTCCGGTTGAAATATTAGCTAATAAAACAGTATTTATTTGTAATTATTGACTAAAAAATGATCACTTGCTTGTATACTTCAGTACACATGACCACTCACAGTGATAAGCCACGCTTAGTTCAACTGCTATCAGAATTGCCCATTTATCATCATGGGCCTAAGCTATATTTCAAGATAAATGTATAATATATTTTTTATTATGAAAGTAACAAATGCGTAAACAGATATAAACTTGCACTTTTATAGCATTTGCACGTAGTACGGGCGGAATAGATTGTGAACAAAAACTCTAACCCTATGGCCTATGTCCAGCAGTGGACGTCTTTCGGCTGAAATGATGAAAACTTCTAACATTGAAATCTTATAGCTTGTTAGCGGTAGAGCCTGGTACTAGGTCCGTCCGAGGTTCCACCGTCTTTCCCCACTAATCTGCTGCCAAATAGCAGTGCTCGCACTCGCATTGTTGTGTTCCGGTAGGGGGTTAAGGAAGCCGGTGAAATTTCTGGCACAGAGGCATTCCATCTTAGGCCTCAGGGTAGGCAACGCATTCGAGATCTTATGATTTCTTAATGTGGGATTATAGGATTTCGGTGTCCATCTTCAGGTGGGCTGTGCGCTTTGCCTTCACCATTGGTATAAAGAATATATTAAAATATAAGCGGGATATAAATCCCTATGTGATGTCAAACAGCATCCTAAACCTTACGCGTATAGGAAAACGGTCAGCCTGCATTCTGATTCTGATCTCTAAGTCTCTACATGTTTGGTTTACTAATTAAATAACTGGCCGGGAGATTAGCACTCGATCAATGTACAAACTGTTAGACAACATGCATCTCGCACGCAACGAGAAAACATGAACCTTACAGTGTAAAGTGTAAAGATGACTTTCATCTAAACGTTTACGAAGTAGTAAATTGTCAACCTAGTTATTTTTTTATGTCAAGGGAGTAGAGACTACTAATATACTACTACTACAGCCTATTTGCGTCCCACTGCTGGGCACAGGCCTCCTTCCATTACCTACGACTACGACTAATATAAAGTCGAGTTCATTAATATGTGTACACTTACGGAGTTAGGTGCAAGTGTGTACATATTGGCGAATCCGAATGTACAAAAACAATGACTTAAGTGCATGAGTAAAGGACTTTAAAAAAATCACTGGCAATACGCCAGTGATTTTAATTTTCTAATAAACCTAATCAGATTTATGAAAAACGCTATCACATCATTCGTGCCATTTATAATATCTTATCACGCCTACAGACCTCTCTAGAGAAGTGCTAATATAAATTATTATCTATTATTACTATTAATAAGTCCATAGAGAAGTCGCGTCTGTAACTTGATAATTAAAAAAAAAAACGAGTCTATGAAAGACTAGAATTATTAGACTGTCAACTCCTTATATTACGGCGTACATCGGAAATAGTCAGGAAGCTTCAAATTTTCATACTTCGCCTGCACAGCGCCATCTAGATGTAGCTCGTGGAGTTGAAATTAGTATCCAGGCTACCGAGGCAGCGACATCTATTATCGCATTTAGCACTTATTTCGGGCGTACGCTGATTTGTTTGAAGGTTGTCATTCTAAGTGTACCTTACTTCTTCTATAGTATTATATAGGTATGTCCATGTTTAACTCGAGAACTACTGGCCGGATTACCACAAAATTTGGTATGGGGTAGAATATACGAAAATATGGGGTAGGAAAACATCGTGAGGAAACCTGCACGCACCTGCGAAGTAATTCAAAGATGTGTGTGAAGTCCCCAATCCGCACTGGGCCCGCGTGGGGACTATAGCCCAAACCCTCTCGTGATGAGAGGAGGCCTGTGCCCAGCAGTGGGTTGTAAATAGGCTGTTGTAGTAGTAGTAGTAGAATATAACACAGGCTACTTTTTATAAAATTTTTGCTGTTGTTGGTAGGTAAAAATCTCTGTATTATCTATTACAGATACGAGAATGCAGTACGTTTGGAGCAATTAAAACTGTTTGGAATTCTGGTTCACCATTACAGCTCACAGGTAAATGTCAATCTATCTATACTATAATAACAGAGCAGAACCCGGCGTGTCTGTACATAGAAAGAAAAGTTCAAAAAAGGAACGGGGGGTCTAAAGATGTATGGTAGACCACAAAACAGCGATTTTTAGAAATCTCCGATTTGAATGCAGTTTTCAAGGGTAGATAGAGCATCATTTGGAGCAACATATAAGCTATGTTTGATTAAAATCGGATGTCGGAAAGAAAAGTTATCGGCAATTTTATACGAATTTTTTTACGTAGTCGCGGGCAGAAGCTAGTATTATAAATAAAACTACTTTTTTTACCAACTCGAAAAAAATTAAAGACCTCTACAATATACTTAGAATTGATAGCCGATACTGTGGGTTAATTATTTGCTATAGGAGCTGACCCACCATGTATGTATAGTATCATCGAGTACGCAAATTCTAAGTCTACGCGGGACGAAGTTCGCGGGCATCAGCTAGTTCTATATAAAGAGGAAGTCTGGGTCTAATTTCAGGTGATAGCAGCCGAACCCTTCTTGAGGCCGTTGCTGAAATTGCTCAATGGCTTCAGAAACGAATTAACGTCGCAGAATTTGGAAAGTAAGTGTCCATACGTCGCCCTTGCACGAAACTGATGTTTTAATTTTCTTGTAATTGTAATTTTATGATCGCTTCAGAATTTTGGTATTGGATGATCCTATGCTGATTATCAGTCATTACTTATCCATTGATCTAGAATCTAGATTCTAGAAGACAGTTGAAAGCCTTGAAACTTAAACATGAGCTCCCCAAAGCTTGTCACCCATGTGAATCAAACAGGACTGAAACAAACTTAGCTAATTATTTAAAAATCATTTAAAAGAAATCCTTATGTGTAAGTATATGGCAATAACGGTGATAATAATAATAACTTCCCTAGAAAAGTCATAGATAATATATTAGAGAAACCAAAGTTAGTAAAAAATATAATTAAGAAAGCGCTTAGTGCTAAAATGTGAGCTTAAATAGGCTTAGTAGGTACTAAAACTACATGTACCTATACTAAAATATTCTATTCCTACTGATATACTTTATAATAGACGGGGGTTTACCCTACACTCCATAGTTTATAAAATCTTAGAACTAAAAGATTAAAGCTATGTTTCAGATAAAATGTAAATTTCTTTTTTGTTGAAATAAACAGTTAAATTTTTTTTTAATAAATGACCTAGTTTAAATGTAAATGTTATCGTTTTCAGGCCAGCTGGTGACTGTGTTGAATCAGCTGTGTGTAGCTCTGATGCAGAATATCAAGTTCATTGACCTTTTCTTTCTGACCAATCATACCAACGAAAACGAACCTAAGGCCGAGTAAGTAAAAATCCATACTCATATTATAAATGCGAAAATGACTCTGTCTGTCTGTTACCTCTTCACGCTTAACCGGCTAAACCGCTGGACCAAAGCCCTGCAAAGCCGCAATTCGGAACTATAACTATATACTATATTTGACGGCCGGATTGGTCCAGTTGGTAGTGACCCTGCCTTCTGTTCCGACGGTCGCGGGTTCGAGTCCCGCTCGGGGCAAACTTTGTGTGATGAACACGAATTTTTGTACTCGAGTCATGGATGTTTAGTATTTATATATGTATGTATTTCTCTATTTTAATATTTATATGGTTTTCTAGCACCCATAGTACAAGCTTTGCTTAGTTTGGGGCTAGGTCAATATGTGTGAAATGTCCCAAGATATTTATTTATTTACTTGCTTTTTTAAGACCTGTATGTACGCTTGTTTCACAAATAAATTATTATTATTATTATTATTATTATTGCTTCTGCCTGCGACTTCACCCGCGTGGAATTCGGTTATCGCGCTCCCGCGGGAACTATGCGCGTTTCCGGGATAAAAAGGAGCCTATGTCCGGGACCCCAACTATCTCCATGCCAAATTTCATCTCAATCGGTCGACCGATTGAAGCGTGAAGAGGTAACAGACAGACAGAGTTACTTTCGCATTTATATTATGTTATGAAATATGGATTTATACTACCCAGTACACAAATCATCTATTCCAGATTCATAATCGCCCGACTCCTGTTAACATTTGTTCATCGAGAGGGCGCCACCGGCTCAACGGCGCGAGACGCCCTACTATTATGTGCTAACATGTCTGCTAGATGTCCCCAACTAGCCCAATGCATGCTAGAGGGACTTACGTGTCCTGTGCTGGCCACGGGTAAGTAGAACTATGGAAAATGCTAAACTTAGAATTACAACCTTCATACACATCAGCGTACAGGTTTACACAAATTAGAAGGCGCGTGGATTAAGCGATAATAGACTCTGCGTCAACGGCTTAAGTGCTTTACCGCGCGCCTTCTAAGTTGTGTCGTGCTATACGCCCGAAATAAGTGTTAAATGCGATAATAGATGTCGCTGCCTAGGTAGCCTGTGTGAAAATTTGAAGCTTCTACTACAGCTTATTTGCGTCCCACTGCTGGGCACAGGCCTCTCATCACGAGAGGTTTTTGGCTATAGTCCCCACGCGGGCCCAGTGCAGATTGGGGACTTCACACACATATTTGAATTACTTCGCAGATGCGTGCAGGTTTCCTCACGATGTTTTCCTTCACCAAAAAGCTCGGTGGTAAATTCAAATTGAATTTCGCACATAAGTAAACTTAGAGGTGGGAGCGGGAATCGAATCCCCGACCCTCTGCATGAGAGGCTGTAGGTCGAACGACTAGGCCACCACGGCTTCACATGCAACACTTGTTGAAAAATGAATGAAGCATTTTTTTAAGTGTTAAATGCGATAATAGATGTCGCTGCCTAGGTAGCGTGTATGAAAATTTGAAACGCCCGCTGTATATTGCTCACATACAGAGCTTTCAGATGTTTGAAGATTGTCTATATAATAGGGATGACGACAGGGTGAAGAAATCGAAATTTTAATTAGTCTGTCAGTCGGGTAATAAAAAAATATTATACACGATTTTTTGTTTTATCAAATTAACTAAGAATGACTAAGTTAAAACGCATTAAGGTGAATCGTCACGGCTGAACCCCATACAAAAAACTGGTCGCGTAATCTTCGACTACGACTGCTTTTAGTTTCTTTTATCGTTCTAATAAAATATTACATTATTCCCCGAGCACGCATAGATCAAAAACACCGCAAAAAATCAAAGAATAAAATAATTATAAGCATTTTAAAACCAATAAAATTTCGGTCGAACCAAGCTTGTGTGAGAGAACGTTTACACTGTAAGCATCAGGCCAATATGGCGTCGTGGTCTATGAACAGCTGATCTGCTAGTGCTAGTGTCCGTCCGATTCCTATTAATTTCCAGAATGCTCACAAGATGGCGTTAGCCCGCCGTTACATAGTGGATCGCGTAAATCGCGTTTTATGAGTTGGAAAATCATTGAACGAAATAGGTAAGTAAGTACCTGTACAAGTATTTTGTTGTTTATAATGATCAGATATAAAAAATGTAATGAGCGGTGACATGTCAGAAGACTGCTAGAAGAAATAAATCATACCTATCTCTTATAAGTATTTTATTCATTTATGTAAGAAATAAAAATAGCTATATTTACACTTATAATAAGAAGTAGGTAGAGATCTTCTACTATCTAAAGTCCCACGCCTTCACATCTCAAAACGCTTCAATTTTTTTATTATTATTTAAAAAGCACCACCAACACTCTCAACGCATAGTTGATGGCTGTCTCAGCACATGTGTTGAGAGTGTTGGTGGTGCTTTTTAAATATATTGAAGCGTCTTGAAACGTGAAGGCGCGGGACTTTAGATAGTGAAGATCTCTACCTGGCCTGGGCGATCGAGCTCTGCTTAGGACATTTTATCTCTTATATAGTACCTATAGATAGTAGGTATATATAAAATTCTCGTGCCACAGTGTTTGTAACCAAACTCCTCCGAAAGGGCTCGACCGATTCTTATGAAATTTGGTGTGTATGTTCAGTAGGGCTGAGAATAGGACGTAAGCTATTTTTCAACCCACCCAAAAAGAAAACTATGGCGGTACGAAGTCCGCTGGGTCAGCTAGTTAGTCTATAAAAATTGATTTTTGCTGTAGGTAAAAAACAAAAAACAAAAATAAATTGACCAGATCGTAGACCACTCGAGCGTAGAAAACCCGCACTGTCTACACGCTCGCTGTAACAGTTATGCTGACGAGTACATATAATCTACTACTACAGTCTATTTGCGTCCCACTGCTGGGCACAGGCCTCCCCTCATTATGAGAGGGTTTGGGCTATAATAGTCCCCACGCGGGCCCAGTGCGGATTGGGGACTTCACACACATCTTTGCATTACTTCGCAGATGCGTGCAGGTTTCCTCATGATGTTTTCCGTCGCCGAAAAGCTCATAGTAAATTCAAATTGAATTTCGCACGTAAGTAAACTTAGAGGTGCGAGCCGGAATCGAACCCCGACCCTCGGCATGAGAGGCGGTGGCTCGAACCACTAGGCCACACCACGGCTTTTAGAACATATAAGCTGTGAAATTACCATGAAATTACCGATCATATGCGTATGCGTAATAATAATAGTAGGTATCCAGATTATACAATTTGTGATTTGAAAAGTGGCATTTTACAAAATTAAATTGTTTTGGGTCCTGATAATGTTTAGAATCTACGGTACGTAGCTAGTATCTAAACTTTAGATACTAGCTACGTACCTATTTTATCAATGTCAGTTATACATATAAATCGTAGGTAGGTACAAGCGAAATAAACTAATGATTTATTATTATTTACCTACTACGAGTGCATTTAGATTTACACATTGATGTTTCGACCGGCGTGCAAAACGGAACTAATTAGGAATAAAAAAAAATAAAAAAAGAGACATTGACATATTGTTGTGGTTATAATCATATGTACCTACGTAATGTAATGTAATGTCCCGCATTTGCCCGCAAATGCTACGTGCTATTTTCATCAATGCCTCAGTTATCTATATATATAAAACTCAAAGGTGACTGACTGACTGACTGACTGACTGACTGACTGATATAGTGATCTATCAACGCACAGCCCAAACCACTGGACGGATCGGGCTGAAATTTGGCATGCAGGTAGATGTTATGACGTAGGCATCCGCTAAGAAAGGATTTTGCAAAATTCCTACGGGAACGGGAAAAAAAGGGATTTTTACATTTTAATGTTTAGGCGCGTACGAAGTCGCGGGAAACATCGTAGAAATCTGAAATTTGGCACGCAGGTTCCTTGGGGAGCGTAGGGAAGCACTAAGAAAGGACTTCCCGAAATTCCCACGGGAACGGGAAAAAATGGGTTTATTACATTTTAAGGCCCGTACGTAGTCGCGGGGATCATTGTAGTGAGATGAAATTTGTCATGCAGGTTCCTTGGGGAGCGCAGGGGAGCACTATGAAAGGATTTCCCGATATTCCCACGGGAACGGGAAAAATGGGATTTTTACATTTTAATGTTTAGGCGCGTACGAAGTCGCGGGAAACAGCTATCTATCTATCTAAATATATAAAAGAAGAAACTGACTGACTGACTGACTGACTGACTGACATATCAACGCAGAGCCGAAACTACTGGTCGTAGAGAGCTGAAATTTGGCATGCAGGTTCCTTGGGGAGCGTAGGGGAGCACTAAGAAAGGACTTCCCGAAATTCCCACGGGAACGGGAAAAAATGTTTTTTTTTACATTTTAAGGCGCGTATGTAGTCGCGGGGATCATCGTAGAGAGATGAAATTTGGCATGCAGGTTCCTTTGGGAGTGTAGGGGAGCACTAAGAAAGGATTTCCCGATATTCCCACGGGAACGGGGAAAATGGGATTTTTACATTTTAATGTTTAGGCGCGTACGAAGTCGCGGGAAACAGCTATCATATAAGAAGAAACTGACTGACTGACTGACTGACATATCAACGCAGAGCCGAAAATACTGGTCGTAGAGAGCTGAAATTTGGCATACAGGTTCCTTGGGGAGCGTAGGGGAGCACTAAGAAAGGATTTCGCGAAATTCTCACGGGAACGGGGAGAAAAGGGATTTTTACATTTTAATGTTTAGGTCGCGGGGATCACCGTAGAGAGCTGAAGTTTGGCATGCAGGTTCCTTGGGGAGCGTAGGGGAGCACTAAGAAAGGATTTCCTGATATTCCCACGGGAACGGGAAAAATTAAATTATAATCCTAGATTACAAACACTTTCAAGAAACACGTTATGCAGATTACCTACTGTTAGATTACCTGCCTATTGTCCAGTACAAGGAAATGATTGATGAGTTCACTAAAACATTCTTTAAACCAGTCTGCTATTACCTAAATAATGAATTTTGGCACTAAACTATTTATTCATACGAGGTTAATGAATCAGAGAAAAAAAAAGGAAAAATCTATACATATAATAAATAATAATTCTGTAGAGGAAGTCGCGGCTGAAAATGGAAAATTAAAAGAAACTATCAAGTCAAAGGGGCTATATATGAACGATACTGAACACAAAATAACGATTTTTAGAAAAAATACTGTATGTATGTATGTCCGGATTTAACTCGAAAACTACTGGACGGATTGAAACAAAATTTGGTATGGGGGTAGTTTATAACACTGGTCAACATATAGGTTACTTTTTATCCCGAGGAAATGCATAGTTCTCGCGGGAAGGCTATTAACAAATTCCACGCGGACGAAGTCGCGGGCAGAAGCTAGTTAGGTATATTCTTTGGTGTTCTTTGGCCTGAATCCGCGCGCCTTCTAAGTTGTGTTTTGCTATACCGTGATGATGGTGATGGTATTGATGGTGGTGGTGATGATGATGATGGAGATGGTGATGTGATGATGATGGAGGTGGTGGTGATGATGATGATGATGATGGTGGTGGTGGTGGTGGTGGTGATGATGATGGTGACGACGACGAGTAGTATTTCCTCACAGTTTGAGAAAAGCATTGTACCTATAGACCTCGGCCGCAACTGCATTGCCAGACTCGTACCTACTAAGAAGGCGTCCGGCAATGCGCTCCTTAGCGGCGTCTGCAATAATGTACTATTTGTACTTTTTACCGGGAAAAGTCTACAGCTAAAAAAAAGAAATATAACTTTGCATGGGAATTGCCTTCGGGTGAATGAGGCGGAAATGAGTGAACTCCTCGAAATTTGCTAGCACGACGTTTTGGTGTCAATTTCGAAGACTTCAGAGTTACATAAGTACTTCTATGGTATTGTTAGGAAACTAGCCGAAAAAAAAAATTAAAAAAAAAAAAAAAACCGCCTTCAAACTCCGACAGACTGCGAAGTCGGTGTCAAGTGAACCGACCCAAAGAAATGATTATCATATAGTGAACTTGACATTGACATCGCAGTCTGTCGGAGTTCGAAGGCGATTTTTATTTTATTTTTTATTTTTTATAAATCTGATAATCCTAAATACCGTTGCAGAAATCTAAGCTAGGTTTTGTTGTGAAACCAATACCTACTGCTAATTAGAACCAACCTTGTCATTGTGTACAATTGTGATATATGTAGGTAGGGTCATTTCGCCCTTTCGCGTCCACCCCCCAGTTCGCGTCCATTTGACCGATCTCCTTGTAAAAAAACTTCATAATAAGTATACTAACAGACTAATTATCTCAAAATATTTTCTATTAATACCTCGATGTACAAGAGGCATACAAAAATAGACAAAAGGTACGTGCGCACAACCCTTCCTATTTAGAAAAAAACAATTAGTCTCAGTTTTACGAGAAATGAGTGCCGGCGTTCCAAATGTTAGCAAAAAAATAGTAAGCAGTAGCGTGTGTCACGGTAAGTTTTTCATTGTTTTATTTAAAATTGTTGATTTATAGTTGTTGCTAGACCTAAATAATGAGCCCTAAAATAGATTACTGATAAATTTGTTTGTTTTTTTTTTGGTGGACGCGAATTACTACACCAAATTTATAATCTCTCCTATTTGCGTCCACAATGGACGCGAACTACTCTATCTGTCTTTTAGTTTAATGTTGTTTTTTCAACCGACGAAAAAAAAAGGAGGAGGTTCTCAATTCGACGCGTATATATATATTTTTTTATGTATGACCACGCATATCTCCGTCAATTGTGAACCGATTTCGATGATTCTTTTTTAATTTTGAATAATTTGGTTCAGTTCTGATGATGGGATCCATGACAAAACGAGGGAACTCCTCGAAATTTGTTAGCACGTGTATGATTTTGGCATCAATTTCAAAGACTTACGTCCCATCGTACACATCTTTGGAAACTATAGCCGAAAAAAAAAAAAATAGAACCGACTTCAAACTCCGACAGCCTGTGAAGTCGGTGTCAAGTGAACCGCCCCAAAGCTATGACTATCTTATAGTGAACTTGACACCAACTTCACAGGCTGTCGGAGTTTGAAGTCGGTTCTATTTTTTTATTTAAAATTTTTATGAGATGAAATGAAAAAGAGACATTAAGTTTATGTTTATTTTGACATTATTATTAAAGATATTGTAATGACCAATTTGTGTCCACATTATTATGACTGTAGAAAAAGATACAGATACCGATAACCATACTTGGACTCTTAGGACGCAAACTATATCCACATGTAGCAGATTGCGTCCATCGGTTAAAAAATAAATACAAGTAATAGAGTAAAAGGTAATAATATACTTTTTAGGGTTCCGTAACCAAATAGCAAAAAACGGAACCGTTATGATTTGGTCATGTCCGTCTGTCTGTCCGTCCGTCCGTATGTCACAGTAATCTTTCTCGGAGACTATGGGTGCTGTATGGTTGAAATTTAGGAGGTAGGTGTGTTTTATAAACCGCTACAATATTATGTAGCTAGATTTAAAAAAAAGCCGTGTCGTGTGGTGCCGGCCTAGAATTGCACCACCCCCTCTCTGGAAGAGAGGGGGTGGTGCAATTGGGTGTCGTAAGAGGCGACTAAGGGATAAACCGGAGGATGGGAAGCAGCGTCCTCCGAGCACTACCACCTTAAAACTGCGGTCGCCACCCGTCTGCCAAGCGTGGCGACTATTGGCAAATCCCCCCCAATGGATAGACTTGGGAACTATGATGCCACAAACACAGCCCAGACCCCTACTCCCCGGCGGCCCTGCTATTCCTGGCCATGGTAGCGGCCATGGTAACGGCGGGGCAGGGGGTGCTATATTGAATCCCCGGGTTCGGCCAGGCTACCAAAAACGACGACTCTTGGCCCTGGCAACATATAACTGCCGTACCTACACTGCGGACTGACGAAAAGGTACTGGAACTGGAGGAAGAATTGAGCAGGTTACGTTGGGGAATCATAGGGTTATCAGAAGTCCGGAGAGAGGGGGAGGACATGATAACCCTGAAGTCCGGTAACCTGTTCTATTTCCGGGAGGGCGACCAACAGTCCCAGGGAGGTGTCGGGTTTATCGTCCACAAGTCCCTCGCAAACAATGTGGTGAAGATCGAGAGTGTGTCGACCAGGGTAGCGTGCCTTGTACTCAGAATAACCCAACGATATTCGTTGAAGGTTATACAGGTTTACGCTCCGACCTCGACGCACTCCGACGATGAGGTGGAGGCTATGTATGAGGACATTTCTAGAGCCATGCATAGCTCCAGAAGTCACTTCACAGTTGTTTGGGCAAACGAGACGGTGAAGAGCTGAGAGTGGGGCAATTTGGAGGAGGGCGTAGGAATCACCGGGCCATCTACTGGCTGGTTTCATGGAGAAGGAGGGACTCTATATGATGAACTCTTTCTTCAGGAAATGTGAGCACAGAAAATGGACCTGGATGAGCCCTGATGGTGTAACGAGGAATGAGATAGACTTTATCATGTCGACGAGGAAGCAGATTTTCGATGATGTCTCAGTGATTAATTCGGTTAAGTCCGGGAGCGATCACCGTATGGTAAGAGGCAAATTGAATATCCAAGTGAAGTTTGAGAGATCTCGACTGATAAAGTCTACGCTCCGTATAAATAAAATAATAAATAAATAAATATCTTGGGACATTTCACACAATTTGACCTAGCCCCAAACTAAGCAAAGCTTGTACTATGGGTGCTAGACAACGATATGAATACTTATATAAATACTAAACATCCATGACTCGAGTACAAACATTAATTGTGCTCATGACACAAAGTTTGCCCCGAGCGGGATTCGAACCCGCGACCGTCGGAACAGAGGGCGGGGTTACTACCAACTGAGCCAAACCTGTCGTCGATGATTAGAATGCCAATTACATTTAGGTTATAATGTAAAAGTACTGTATTACTATTGATAAATCAATAAAAGAAAAGATAAAGATAAAGAAAAGTTTATTCAGAAAGCAGACATGCACATACAAACGACATTCTTAGAAAACATACAAACAAATATTACAGGCTATGTGGCTAATAAATAATATGAATTTCAACAAAGATGATACACCTGAGTCAGGTACTTACTTGCATCGCGATTCTTATAAGAAATTACGACTCCCGCCCGACTATAAATGACACCGCGCAACTAAGAATCGTGATAACCACAAAAAAATGTCTGTCGGCTATCAAAAACCGTTGGTATGACAGCTGAACTACTGGCACGACTGATCGGTGTAGTCATTTGAAAAAAAAACTTTGTTTTTGCTTAATTTTGAAGGTAAATTCAAAAAATGTCCATGGCTGGTCCTCGTCCAACATAGGTGCATTTACCTTACCTACCTACTTGAAAAAAATTATGTCAGAAATGTGTAGCAATTTTACTTTGGTTGGTTCGCAAAGCAGTAACAATAATTTACCACCACCAACAATGAAATGCTCATTGCATTTCTAACAAATCTAAAGAATAAGTTGGTATAGGTACTAAAATGTGTACATATTTTTGTTGGATATAACAATAGCAAACTGTGCGCGGAACACTGCCCGCTTTGGCCTTACGACGCTTACGCGGTTGCCAGACCGTTTCGCGGAATAGACGCGTGTCTCGGGAAATAGCCCTGTCCCGCTCTCTCCTACCGGCCGACCCTATCACTCGCGCGGCGCGCGCCAGCCAGGCAGCCACTTCAGTCAGCCAGTCAGTCAGTCGCCTAACTTTGAGCCATCGCAACGCATACGCTACATTTCATAGTGTTCGCGCTATAATAGAATCGCTTCAACGGTCGCAGACTGAAGCACTGAAAGAAATATTCAGTCTGTAACGCGTACAAATATTTCGACGCCGATAACATGCATGGCCGAGGGCCAGGGCACTCTTTCCGGCTGCAAAGCTACATTCGCCGTCGCCCCACAGGAGTCGGTAGAAACCTTAGTGCTTACGGAGGTCGCCGCCCGCCACATCGTATAGGTATATTATATTTTCGACGCCGCAAGACAGTCAAAACACTGACATGTTTATAGTGAGACTCCCGGAGAATGATATCTCAGAAAGAGCGCAATTGGACATGACTTACGCCCTCCTTTCTAATAAGATAAGAAAAAGAGTACGGAGGGAGGACTTCACAAACTTCAAGGAGCTGCCCTTTCGTGCGAGAAGTGTGGAGGATTCTGTCGACGAGACTGCGCAGCCACGGCCGCGCGGCGACCCCGAGCCTTCAAGCGGACCGTGCTCTAGCGAGGCGCCCTGCGCGCCCTCGGCGGCTGCGGCGCCCAGTCTCCGCCCGCGTCAACCCAGGCGAGACCAATTCCCATAATTACTTTGCGAACGCACAACGTGTTATCAGTGAAAAAATAAAAGTGATCAAAGCTTTTATAGTATCTAGTCTCGGTTGTGTTTCGATAGTGAAGTGCTTCCGTTCGACTCGGTAGTAGCCATGTCCCTGCCCTCCATGCCAAATACCTTCTGATATTATAAGTGCGAAAGTAACTCCGTCTGTCTGTTACCACTTCATGTTTCAGCCGCTGAACCGATATTGATGAAATTTGGTTTGGAAATGGTTGAGCCCCGGGGAAGATTATAGGTCACTTTTAATCCCGGAAAAGTGGACAATTCCTGGGGAATCACGATAAACGAATTCTACGCAGATGAAGTCGCGGGCAAAGCTTGTATTTTATAAATAACTAGCCTTTCCCCGCAACTTCTATGTGCAAAAATATTAAAATGTAAAATCGCGTTCTTTTCCCTTCCCGTGGGAATTTCGGGAAATCCTCTCTTAGTGCTCCCCTATGTTCCCTAAGGAACCTGCACGCCAAATTTCAGCTCTCTACAACCAGTAGTTCCGGCTCTGCGTTGATCGATCAGTCAGTCAGTTTCTTGTTTTATATATATAGATATAACCGCTATTTTTTTTATCACCAGGATTGAATGCGGCAATACAAACCGCTGTCATATCATCTCAGAGAGATCCTCTAAAAAAACTGAATAGCCAGATTTATTATTATTATTCGTAGAGTGTGATCGAGTAATCTTTTGTCTCTATTTCAGATCAAACATCTTCTGGAATGCCTTGGATCTGTCTTCCTAGGAGGGACGAAGTAAGCTTTCTGGAAGAGAAACTGATTGATTACATTTACCTGTGCCTGCCTGTCTGCGGCCTGTGAGTAACAATGAAGAGACATTGTGAAACCAATCACTGCTAATCAGAACCAACCTTATCATGTGTAAAATTGTGATATATTTTGTTATACCTATTTTAATAAACTTGTCAGACATGTGTAGCAATTTTATTTTCGTGTGGCTGTGTGGCTTTAAAATGTAAACCAAGAAAGAGAATATTTACTTACTGAGATAAGATAAAAAGATGAAGATAAAATGAATAATATTTGGAATGCAACACAACATTGTCTACTCTCAAACTAGGATTACCTGTGATACGGGTACTAGACAACAATATAAATACTTATAAAGAGAAATATGTAAATACATATGCAAATAAAGATCCATGACATGAGTACAAATATTCATTCTCATCATAGGTAGGTAGGTAGGTACCCTGTCAGTCGTGTAGGTGTTTAGATATTTTGATAAAATAATACAATATTAGGAATTTGTAAAGTAAATTATGATATATTGAATTGAACTATTTAGTTGATAATATTATATACTATACCTTGGACAGCTCATCGCACCAACATCTCGGTGCTCAAAGAACTCAAACTCGACCAACAATATCCGTCCATGGTTTGTATAAGCCGAATCGTCAAATACTTCGGTCACATTTACTACTACTACTACACAGCCTATTTACGGCCCACTGCTGGGCACAGGCCTCTCATTACGAGAGGGTTTGGGCTGTAGTCCCCACGCGGGCCCAGTGCGGATTGGGGACTTCACACACATCTTTGAATTACTTCGCAGATGTGCGCAGGTTTCCTCACGATGTTTTCCTTGACCGAATAGCTCAGTGGTAAATTCAAATTGAATTTCGCACATAAGTAAACTTACAGGTGCGAGCCGAAATCGAACCCCCGACCCTCTGCCAGGCGCGGATCCAGCCTTCAAAAAAGGTTGTGGGCACGTGCGAAAATTGGTCAAGTGCGAGTCGTACTAGAGGCTGGCCCCAAAAAAACAACGTAAACGGTATTTTTTACCATATTTGTAGCTACAAATAAGGAAAATAATGTACTTATTTTTTTATTTTTGAAGCAAATATGAAGTGTAAAATGGTTTGGAAGCTGCCACAAATTTGAAAACTCAAACAATGCAGGTGGCGCGAAAATTACCTTATCCAAATACGCCTTCTTCGAAAAATTTCAATTTTCGAATGGCCATTTTACGGTCCCTAATATAGGGTTTGTAAAGCTGCTATATGGTTGGGAAGAACAAACAATGTATTTTTAGTGACCGTCAAGATACACCGTAACGTTATCCAGGATCAGATTATGCAAATAAATAGTACCCAAATAGTATGTTACGGTGTACGCTATGTTGACGGTCGCTATTTTTAGAAGAGCCAGTTCTAGACCAAAATTTCATTTTATATCGATAAATGCACATGTGTGACCAGATTCGATTTTTTTTTCTTTTGTAGTCAATTTTCGTAAAAAAATACAAAGGCGGAGCTATTGGGTTTGTAAAGTAAAAAAAAAGAAAACCGGCCAAGTGCGTGTCGGGCCACGCGCAAATTATAGGGTTCCAAAGTTGAGGATGCCCACAGTCAGGCGCGGATCCACCGTTGTGGGCACTATGGGCATGCCCACAACCCTAAATAGCCTTATAGACATAGGTACCTCATGCCTAAGAGTTTTCACGTCACATTTTTACAGCCCAATGAGGTTGATAGTTTCGAACGTCTTGATAAAAAAAAAGATAAGAGCGAGTTAAAATCGCTTGGAGAGGGTTCCATTCGTTGATTATTTTCTATATCATTTCAAATATGTAATACCATGAACTTATAGGTTTTCATAGTAAGCTGTAGGTCGAGAACTAAGAATCGTCGTTTTTTTTTTCACAATTTCAGGCCCACTAAATTAAATTTTTTTATTTAGGTTATCGTACGTGTTTGGGTCACTATGTTACATATAAGTATGTACCAAATTGCAGTCCCTACTTTCGGAGCAAATTGGCTGTAACAGACACACGAGTGATTTCTATAAGCGTTCCGATATTTCGTTTAGAGTAATGAAAAAAAAAATTCTCAATAAAAAATTAAAAACCGACTTCAAACTCCGACAGCCTACAAAGTCGGTGTCAATTTCACTATAAGATTGCCATCGGCTTTGGGTCGGTTCACTTGACACTGACTTTGTAGGCTGTCGGAGTTTGAAGTTGGTTCTTGGTTCTTATTTTTTTATTTAATTTTTTTTTTCGGCTACAGTTTCCAACATGGGTACGATGGGACGTAAACGCCACTGTAGTCTTTGAAATTGACGTCAAAATTATACACGTGCTAACAAATTTTGAGGAGTTCCCTCATTTTCTCATAGATTCCATCATCAGAACTGAATCAAATTAAAATGGGACCAATCCGGAGGTACTACCTTTTGATTAAAAAAAGAATCATCGAAATCGGTTCATAATTGACGGAGTAATCGCGGAACATACATACAAAAAAAAATGAGAAAAAAACATACCAGACGAATTGAGAACCTCATTTTTTTTTCGAAGTCGGTTAAAAACAGAGACTGTCAGGCCTGCTAGTTTCCGAAAATTGTAATGTTGTGATTTTGCTAAATAATTAAAATATTGTTCCTGGAGGCTCTGAGAGCTGTAGAAGTCGCGAATCTATTTTTTTGCATGCCTTGAATCAGTTTTTTAGGGTTCCGAAGTCCACTAGGAACCCTTATAGTTTCGCCATGTCCGTCCGTCTGTCCGCACTATTGCTCGGAGATGCTTAGTTCTAGAAAGCTGTAATTTGGCATGAATATACATATTAGTTACGGTGACAAAGTGGTACAATACAATTTTGAAATATATTTTTTTATAGGGTACCTCCCCTACTGGTAAAGCGGGGATGTAATTTTTTTTTCTTGCGTACCCCATGTTGTGGCATATCGTTGAATAGGTCTTGAAAAAATATTGTGGGTTTGTTAAAACCATTTTTCGATTAAGTGATGCGTTTGTCAAATATTAAGCTTTAAACTGCTATTTTTTGTTAGAGTCACGTGTCCCCCCCCCCTGCCAGCTAAATGGTGGTATTTGGATGGCTGAAAAAAATCACGGTTGTGGCGTATATAACGTAGTTGAAAGGAAAACTATCACAGCTAAGTAGGCTGTACAAATTTACGAGTCATTAGTCGACTTATGAAATGATTAAAAAACCAATGATTTTTCTCGAGCGGCAGGGGCGTCGGGCGGGCACGTCATACCACAGGCTAGCTAGATGCTAATAAGTCTTAGAAAGGTACTGCTCTGCATGAAAGGCGGTGGGTCGAACCACTAGGCCTCCACGGCTTACCTTCAGTCACATAACTCGTGGAAATCCGACAAGTTGGAGAGACTAATGCTGAAGGGAAAAGACCCAGAGAGAGGAGGCCGAACAGGTGCCGCCGGTAAATGCGGCGATGCACCAGGGCGAAGATCGCTGCACATGGAAGACCGTCACAAGAAGTATGTGCCGGAGGAGGAGGATAATGTAACGAAATACACACGGATTTTTATCCTTTGATTAAAAATAGTAGTAGAAATAAATAATCATATCTAGATTAAAAATATTTCTATAATGTCAAGTAAAATATATCAAAAGTTTCACTAGTTTTATTTTTCCCCTTTACAAATATTTATTATAGAAAAAAGAAAAAAAAAATACAAAAAGTTGAAAAAGTGAGGATCGAACCCACGACTTCCACGATTTATACTTCATAAAAAGAAATCACAAAAACCACAGCGCTACAGAAGCTCTATAATTCTCGGCGAAATTAAGCCTTGGTTTCCACTACGTTTCACTACCTCTGTATGTGTGCGTGAGTTCATTCTCGGCAGACTGGTCGCCTTTTTTCCTAAATGAAAGGTGATGTACGGATAATTATGTGAAATTGAGATGTATAATATATCCCTTCAATCGCATAGTCCATCAAAGTGTACCTTTGGGCTTGGAATTTGGCGTAAATCCTGAAAATTACAATATCTACCACCCGCGCCATCTATTATCGTAGAGGCTACATAAAACCGTGAGTTATCACCTTAAAGTTGGAGAGTGGGGGCTATATGTAGTTATAACTACGTCACCGTTAGGTATAAATCGTACCTAACCGTGACGTCACGCGACATTTCAACTGGATATATCTCCGTATAAGTTTGATTACGTGAAAATAGAAAAAAAATACGTGTCCAATACTTTTCAATAATCTTCCTGATAGACTAAGGAAAAAAAAGTTGTCGTCATCCCTATTACCTTGTCTCTGGTAGAACTCCTTCAAAAAGGTGGACCCAAATAAATGCCTATTCACGACGTAACTTGAGCGGTGGCCTTGGATGCGCAGAATTCAGAAATGAGATCTCATCGGCAGAGGGGTGCGGGACGCAGGGGGCGCTTTGTTGTACGCGCACACTTATCTCTCTCTCTCTCTCTCTCTCTCTCTCTCTCTCTCTCTCTAATAATGATAAATTTACGGTATACCCTCATTGTACAATTTCAGGTCTCAGCGGTCTATATTCGCTCCTGCCGCGTACCCTGGGCGACGTGTATCGCCTCACGCCGGACGATGTCAACGCCGTACACAAGCTCACTCTGTTCATAGATTCGCTGGAGTTCTGTAACGCCGTAGCTCAGGTTAGTCGCCTTCAAACTGAGGATGTCTATAAGTTCATTGTTTACTTTCTTATGTTGACAGCACTGAACAGATCACCCTTCATTCACCCTTAAAATGACAATGACATTAGCAAACGTTGTATAATAAACGTAATATATAAAATCTAAAGTATAATATTTTTCAAAAAGAATGTACACTGATCAAACATCACATTAGCCAAAAACGTTATCTTTTGCACTGGCCTGTAAACGAACTGTAAAAAGAAAAACATTTCGATGCCTGTTTGAGTAGCGTGCGAAATTTTCATCATTTCCGAACGAGCGCTTTTTGTTTTTTGACAACTAGCTGTTAAACGGCAACTAGATCGTGCGTAAAAGTTTTTAGAGCATTAAGGGTTTTTGTTTTTAGAACTTCGTCCTGTTTGTATATTACTTTATTATATTTTTATCGCAAATGTATTAAAAAACATCCTTTGATACACAATGAGAAATTGACTTTTTTACTCGTCCCTAGCGAGCGTTATCATTAATAGGGACTCGTGATAAAATGACGAACTTTTCGCACTTGCATCAAAATGGATTATTTCATTTTAATATTTTTTTGCTTCTAGCCAATGAGTAAATCAATTTGGTCATGATATTCTCTATTGTAAACTTGTTGTTTTTTTTTTCTAATTTCAGGTAGCGCATCCATCCATCAAGAAAAACCTCCTCGACCTTCTGTATCAAGGATTTTTGGTTCCCGTCATGGGTCCGGCCTTGCTTCAGGTAAGGCACTGTCACTTTAGACTCGAAAAGTTTGCTTTTGGGGGGAACAGTTGTATCTTACTGTCTTTTTGAAATAAGCATAAGACTGTGTCGGTATTTTAGATAGACGTTATTTTGGTAATTCTCACATCGAATGATTTCTTTTCAACATAGGATCTTTACATTTCAGTAAGTACTATTTTTTAACATATCTCCAAGTAGCTTTTTATTTACAAACATCGAGTCAAAAAAAGGCCGACACCTTTTTTAATATTCTCCTATAGTAGGAGAGAACTAAACCGAAATATGACATTTGCTAGTTGATGTTTATAGTGATGGGGCTAAGGAGCATAGTAGTTCGCATTAAGCGCTTTTCAAGACAAATCGATTTTTATGAAAATGTCACGAAATCGAAACAGATAATTTTGCCTCATCACTAACGTAATCCTTTTTCTAAATGTCATAAGTTGTTTCATTTATATGTAGATGAGTAATACAATTTTAGGTTCTATGGGGTCTCGAGCTGTCATATTTCGGTTTAGGTATCTCGCTTACTATAAGAGAATATTAAAAAAGGTGTCGGCCTTTTTTTGACTCGATGTTTGTAATAAAAAGCTGCTTGGAGATATGTTAAAAAATAGTACTTAATGTAAAGATATCTTTAAAATGTGGTCGATGTGATATAATTAACTTATCATATCACGACCAATCTACTGGGATATTTCATCGTCAAAAAAAGCATTGCACTAAAATACATAATGTATACTTTTTACCAAAACAACGTCGGTCTATGGGAACATATAGTGTTGTTTTCAAATTGTGATCATAATTTTATTTATTATTATGTAATTTTATTTTTTTCAAGGATTTTTGGGAGTGTTTTGTCTATTCAACAAAAATATTTAAGTATTATCGTATTTAACAAAATTAAAATCATTCCATTGACAGCACATGATATTTTTGCACAACTTCAAATAACTACTCGAGAATTTGTACTAACTATAAATCTCTATTTCAGTGGAACCAGGTGGATTCTGTGGATATATAAAAATATGTTGTTATCGTCTTCTTGGTTTGAACAT
This sequence comes from Aethes cnicana, assembly GCA_963971205.1. Lineage (NCBI taxonomy): Eukaryota > Metazoa > Arthropoda > Insecta > Lepidoptera > Tortricidae > Aethes > Aethes cnicana. Next base: position 4,099,770 of record OZ020291.1, on the reverse strand, counting down.
GTTTTTGTGGTTTAACTATACGGATAATCAAAGAACAGTTCAGGGTATTTTGTTGCTATTTATTGTACTGTACCTTGATTATTCGGTTTTGTTTCGTCATAATATCTCCTTTTGCTGCACAAAATAAGAACAAAAAAGGTGATATTATGATTATTGGGCCGTAATAAAGCTACAAATTGCAATATAACACATGAAAACTGTCGACGTACCACTCACACAACTATTAGTTTAAAATTAAAAATAATCGGTAGCGGTATGTTGTAATTTTTTATCTGTTTAATTGTGACTTGTATCTTTTATACAGTGTGGAAAAAAGTTTTGGGCCCTGGAGGGGAACTGTTTTAAATCCTTTAGTTACCTAGCGCATTATACTTAAAGGAAATATTCCTTTGTTTTTTAAATAAACAAAACTGCATTCTAAGATTTTCTAAAAATCGCAAGTCTCACACCGGCTTAAAATACAAAAATTAATCATTCGCTATTTAATTATACTAATCGATAGGATTATTGTTTTGGACAAAATTTATCTAACCAACATTTGATCATGGCCTTGGAAATAAAATAAAAGTGTAATCTGACATCAATTTTATTTCTTCATCATTTCCAACACGAATAATACGTAAAAACGAAAGGAAATAAAAAAAATCCTTGGATGCAGTTTTTTTTATTAAAAAGAAGGAACGTTTCCTTTAAGTAAAATGAGCTAACTATAGAATTTAAAGCAGTTTCCCTCCACGGCCCAAAAGTTTTTTTCCATTCTGTATAAACATTATCACGAGTGGGCTTGCAAAGCACGGGATTGGATCAGCACACGGTACTGGCATCGTACCGAGCGGTTGAGTGACGGTACGCTAAATCATTACCACACGCTTCTAGCAATGAGGTCGCTTTTGTTTTGACCTTCATTTGTGATTTAATGCTTTTTGGTTTAATTTAAGAGTTGGGATTTTGTTTTCAGTTGTGTTTGATGTTATTTAGAAGTGATGAGTCCTCTTGTTCCAGACAAAGACGTCCAAAATATAAACATATGTGTATTCTAGTGTTACATTTCAAATAAATCTTTGGTTTAATTTTTTTTTTGTATAGGCCATGATTTTGATTAAAAATGCACCAAAATTTACGGGCAAACCGTCCTACGGGTTTTGTCCATATTTTTTATCAACTGCAGTTTTGTATTATGCGCCATTATTTAATACTGTGATACTGTGAATCGGAATGATATCTAGAGTAAATATTAGATTTGATCAAGATGGAACATTCGATGAACAGAACAGACAGATTACAAGGAGATTTAATCTTCTTCATTTATCTTGGGACAAGCGGACACCAACTCTACCAAACTCAACATTTTTTTATTAGCTACTTGACTGACAAGTAAAATCAGATACTTTTTATAGGTTTTATCTATCAAACGTCAAAACGCATTTTTATTTCGAATCTACGTACACGTAGTGTACTATGACGTCATAATTTCTAGATTAAAACTAGAAATCGTTACTTTTTTTTCAATTAATTATTAAAACAAAATCTGAAAAACTTCATTGATCCTTATAACTTCTTAACCTTTTTGTGACCATTTCTGTTTATAATTTTATTTATTCACAATCTCAAATGTACCCAATTGCATTATTTCCAATACATTTTACTTTCTATTTAAAGAAACACCATCACTCAACCGCCGTAATACAATGACTAACACGCACCACCATTTTAGACCAAACCGTTGCAGAGTGGCGCCCCGGAACAAGCGGCTGCGATGGCGTATCTAGAACTAGTGCTGAGGTGCGTGACTCGGCACGGATTGTTGCGGGCCGTCTTACACTTCCTACTGACCTACGAGTACGATGGGATCAAGATTATCGACGTCATGTTGAGGAGACTGGAAGGGAGTAACCAGGTCAGTAAACTAGTAGACTTAATTGTAGATTTTCAAGAGCTGAATGCTATTGAGGCGCGGATTATTGTGGGCCTTTAAACACTTCTACTGATCTACGAGTACGACGGGGTCAAGATTATCGACGTCATGTTGAGGACACTGGAAGGCAGCAACCAGGTCAGTAAACTAGTCGACTTTATTGTAGATTTTAAGTGCTGAATGGTATTGAGGCGTGGACTATTGTGGGCATTTACACACTTCTACTGATCTACGAGTACGATGGGGTCAAGATTACAGACGTCATGTTGAGGAGACTGGAAGGCAGCAACCAGGTCAGTAAACTAGTTGACTTTATTGTAGATTTTCAAGAGCTGAATGCTATTGAGGCGCGGATTATTGTGGGCCTTTAAACACTTTCTACTGACCCACGAGTACGATGGGGTCAAGATTATCGACGTCATGTTGAGGAGACTGGAAGGGAGTAATCAAGATTTGGTTACCAACTTAGTATAGTAACTTGACGTTATCGACAATGTTCCTATAGAATCGCTCTATATTGCTCTTTTTCTAAGTTTTCTTATGAGGTGTGGATTATTGCGGGCCTTATTACTATACTTTCTACTGACCTATGAGTACGATGGAGATAAAGACTCCTCCCGAAAACTCACAAAATAATGCAAATTAAAATTTTCTCAAAAATGGCCGGGAAACTCGTCATTGTCTGCTTTCTATCAGACCGCAAAGTGCGTCATTGACGATCAGTCAAAAATTTAAAAAAAAGAACTCAACTGCATGCCCCGGAAATTTGTATGAATTTACTTCCGCGGCATGTATAAGCGCAGGGAATGTTGTATGAAATTTCATTATCGTACAGGTACTTTTTTTTTTTACTGATAAATACGCGAAGGAATTACCAAACAGCCAAGTCTGCATGTTCTGTATCTGTCAATTGACGCGAAACCAAACGTTTTTATCCGTGTCTGAAACAGCGCAATGTATTTCAGAACGGAATTTAAAAAAAGAACAATCCATAAAGAGCGGGAGTTCTTGTCTTGTATCAGATTTATTTAGCTAAATTTCATGAAAATAGTTTACTAGTTTGGTTTAAAAATTAATAAAAGGTCTTAATTTTTATAAAAAACGAGAAATCTACATGCGAGTTTTCAACTTGCCGTGTTAGTGTGTCTGTTAAAGTCAAATATCGGTGAATACGAAATAAGACTAGCGTTCCATTGGATTTGTTGTAAGTACTTGACTACCTTTGCGTGCGTGTCAATGCTGTATTATGAATACCTAATATCAAGGTTTTTTTTCATTTTTGAGAAAAGCACTATATAAGCCTCGGCACGTGAAAGGCTTTGCAGGCTTCGTACATATTAAAGGGCCTCGGCGAAGCCTCGGCCCTTTAAACCAGTACTCAGCCTGCAAAGACCTACTTTCCCGGCCACGGCAATAATGTACTATTACGATGCATACCTCTCACTGGTCTCACTGCATGGACTCATTTGGCCGTGATTCCAACCTAGCGCAAATAATTTTTCAGTTTTTTTTACGAATTTTAATGTAAAACTAAACTAATAATAAGTGTTATTATTGTTATTTATTCACAATTAATAAATCGTACAGAAAATAAAAAAAAACAATAATAACATTTTTCCGCAAATCAGCTAGTGTGCAGTTTGTCTGCAGTTAGGAAAATAAACAAATGAAATCTGCTATTGAACATTCCTGAATTATTTTTATATTTATTTATTATTTTGTGTCATGGTGTTAGTTCATTTAAGAGATTATACAATGATATAATAGAATACAAAAATATCACATTCAACCAAACTGTTCCATACAAAACCCTCTAGCGAGTCTCAAAGCGCTAGTTGCCAAAAGTCCCCGCTAGATGTCGCTGTACCGCCGAGCGCGATTCCTACATCGCGCTATTAAGATTTCTCCGCAAACAGTGACCCTCGCCGCCTAGCGTTGTGAAATCATACTTACCTGGCATAGGGGACACCGTGATCAGAAAGGCGGTTCCCCCAGGGCGAGACTCTTCCATTGCACTGCGGTTGGGTTGACCCTTGCGATTATCCCTAATGTGGATAACTCGGATGCGTAATTTTTGGTAGTGGGGACTGCGTGCGCGCTGTCCCCCTTCATTGAATTTTTAGTTGTTGTGCAAGGGCTAAATACGTCACCGTTAGGTATTAACCGTGACGTCACGCGACATTTCAACTCAATATATCTCCGTATAAGTTTGATTACGTGAAAAAAGAAAAAATACGTGTCCCATACTTTTCAATAATCTTCCCGATAGACTAAGGAAAAAAAAGTTGTCGTCATCCCTATTGTAGCATGTTTTTATTTTTATTGATGCTCCAACTTGGTTAATTTATCGAGATGGATCTCGAATATTAGTTTATAGTTTTTTCATATTTCTTTTTTAAAACTTTAGCCATTTTTAACCGATTTTTAGCCATTTCGAACCGAAAATTCGGTCTATCTGGAAGTAGACGTCCAGACATTAGTCCCATATTTATCAAAATCCACCAAGATCCATGAGGCAATTAGGGGAACTTCTCCCTTGACATTTTATTTTGTTAGCTTTATTCTCATCTGCTTATTGACATCTTCGAAAGATGCAATCTATAAAAATAAACTTACCAGCCTTTACAATCATCAAAGTTGAAACAACGCAAAGGAAAGAACTACCTATTATTAGATTATTTAATTATTTAAATAAAAAAATCCTCCATTCCGATTATATTTTCTTGGAACAGCACTTTAACTATTATTTTTTTTCAGCTCTCCCTAGTCTCCCTGGCGTTAATGGAGACTCTAATCGACCTTAACTGCGAAGACGTGATGTTGGAACTTGTCTACAAGCACCTGTTAAACGGCCACCACCTTATGCTGACCCATCGACATAAGCTGACAGACCCTGACGCCTTCAGAGAAGCGGCCGTGTCTTTCCTAAGTCTTACACCGCAGTGTTGCTTCAGACCGCTGCATAAGACTAGGGAATGGGTGGATGAGTTGGCCCTAAGTGGACGAAGGGTGTTGGATTTGAAGAGGGATGAAGAAAGGGTGAATGGGGTGCAAGATGGGATTGCTATGGATCGCTTGGTGCAGGAGGTGAAGTTTAACTACGGGGTGAGTAGTGACGCTGTTTTTCGTCTGTTTCAATGAAAATGAAAATATTTATTCAGCAAATAGGCCACATCTGGGCACTTTTACACGTCACTTTTAAATGAATTATATGATATACGAAATATATGAACACTGAATGCCAAGACGATTTCAAATGTAGCAATTTTAACTCTGTAAAAAAAGGATTTTAGGCAAATACTCGTACTGAGTGAATATCAAAGTGTAATAAAAAAACCTTTTTTATGAAGTTGAAATAATTTACACATGAAGTTTTCTCTGGTTATTAGAATTATTTCCAACTAGCTTCTGCCCGCGACTTCACCCGCGTGGAATTCGGTTATCGCGTTCCCGCGGGAACTATGCATTTTCCGGGATAAAAAGTAGCCTATGTCCTTTCCCGGGACCCCAACTATCTCCATGCCAAATTTAATCTCAATCGGTCCAGCGGTTGAAGCCTGAAGAGGTAACAGACAGACAGAGTTACTTTCGCATTTATAATATTAGTATGGATTGGTATTTAGTTTTGCTATGGGCTACATTTATTTTGTACTTTGGAGTTATGACATTTACAACTGCGACTACCATGAAAATATTTAAATCTGTTCCAGAATCCAAACGAATCCTTATTCGGCAACTACCACGCGTACCTATGCGACGCTCGTTTCGAGATCGTGTCTCGATCACTCGCGTGCGCCCATTGGAGTTCCAAATACGACACCATCGTACCCCCAAAACGTGAAACCAACAACAATACGAAAGAGACAAGAGATGAGCCGGTACAAAAAGAGCAGGACAGCCTCATTTCCACTTGTACCAGCGGCTACGATACGCTCAAAACTAGCGATACGTCCGACAAGGAACCTCACAGTCTCACATCATTGAATGAACCCGAGCATAGTGACGGGAAAGATGGAGATAGTTTGGTGTCGACGGGGAGCGAAAAGGAGGAATTCGCGGAGGATTCCTTCGCGATGTGCTTTTTGAAGGAGGAGGAGTATGATGGGGAAGTGCCCTTGATCAGGAGCTGGCGGGCCAGCGCCGAATCACTCGTCGGTAAGAATGTTTAACATAAAAATAACTGTATAAATGCCTCCTTTCTAGCGCCAATGTTAATTATGTTGCTTGCAAATGGATTCCGCAGTTTTGTTTTTATTTTACTTGATGATTTTCAATTATGAAAATATCCATACTTAATATTATTTTCTCTATGATATTATAAATGCGAAAGTAACTACTGTCTGTCTGTTACCTCTTCACGCTTCAACCGCTGGACCTATTTTAATGAAATTTGGTATGGAGATAGTTGGAGCCCCGGTAAAGGACATACTTTAACCCGGGAAAACGCATACCAAGTTCCCGCGGGAATGTGATAGCAGAATTCCACGCGGGTGAAGTCGCGGGCAGAAGCTAGTTTATTATAAGATTTCATTGAATGACAGCGTTTATTTTTTTGGTGTACTGAATTGTAGAATGAATAGTAAAACAATCATTTGCCATTAAATAAGTGGTACATTTCAGCTTTTTCCGAAGATTATGTTTTTTTTTTATTTAACAAATCCTTTTTTTTTTATCAAAGCGCCGTTTTTGTCACTTGTACAAAACCATGTTTTTTTCTTTCCACAGGCCCTCTACTCAGCAGCCTGTTAAAGAAATCCGCTGCCCTGCTAGAATCTGACGTACTGACGAACTGCCTCGTGACGTCACTAGTGACCAAACTGGCCGCTTCCCCCACCGGCCTGCTGCCCGCTCTGCTGCTGCCGTCCTCGAGAACTCTGCAGCCCAGTGTGCCTTCACTGTACCAGGTAAGTGTGAAATTACCAACATAGAGGCATTCCATCTTAAGCCTCAGGGTTGGCAACGCATGTGTGTCTGTTGCGTGCTTATAACTTAATGTTTTATTTCTATGCTTTCAGATCCTGAGTAAGCTAAAAGACGAGCTCGACGATTTGACCAGCGGACTTGACAATTTACCAGAATTGCTGGATAAGGCACGAGTATTCCTCATACAGCGAGAAATGTTACTCGTCAAGGCGCGTTCCGCTGATGGTTAGTGATAGGGGCCTTGGGTTGTAACCGGGGGCTTGGTTATTAAAGCGCTTATACAAAAAATCTAGACTCAACAAATTACCATCACACTCTCTGAATCTGGGTGTTCCACCGAGTGAGCTTTGAAACACATTTGAAACGAAAGAAATATATTTATTTTACTTTATTGTGAGTATAATTTAACTAGATACCGTTAATTTGGGCCACCGTTTCCGGCTCACCAGTTGACGCCACTGTATTGTGGGGTTTGGCTGTCATTATCCGATCCGATATCGATGTCAGACCATATTTCATACATTTTACGTCCGATACCGATATCGGATAGTGTGGAAACGCAGTGACAATGGTCGAGACGCTGGGGAGAATGACCCATAATAATATGTCATATCATGTGCTAAATTGTCAACAGTAAACCTCATGCGATTCAAGCGCCATTAGCGGCGAATTCATACGCGATGTCATCATCTAACTTTAATTCAGTTCTTATTTCCTTCTTAAACCTGTTATATCGAACAGGCCCAACGCAAAACAACGCAGTAAATAGCAGTCCCCGCACCGAAGAGTCGCCCCTGCGACGCGGCGAGGCCAAACGGCGCAGTCTGTCCAGTAGCTTCTCCAGCATGTTTGGACGGCGGCTGTCCGGTGAGTGCATAAAACACGTATTTTCACTATTGAGTCCATGTTTATAGCGATTTGAAACACTCAAAGAATAAAAGAAAGAATTTTCAAGAAATCTATGTGGAACTAACTACATTAATAGTTTTTGAAAACCTCCAAAATCTCTACTACTACAGCCTATTTACGTCCCACTGCTGGGCACAGGCCTCCTCTCATCACGAGAGGGTTTGGGCTATAGTCCCCACGCGGGCCCAGTGCGGATTGGGGACTTCACACACATCTTTGAATTACTTCGCTGATGCATGCAGGTTTCCTCACGATGTTTTCCTTCACCGTAAAGCACAGTGGTTAATTCAAATTGAATTTCGCACATAAGAAAACTTAGAGGTGCGAGCCGGAATCGAACCCCCGACCCTCTGCATGAGAGGCGGTAGGTCGAACCACTAGGCCACCACGGCTTCCACGGCCAAAATCTCTAACTTTATTTAACACTAGCGACCCGGCTTCGTGCTAGGTAGTTTAATCAGACAGACAGACGCGGCGCGGGAGTTACTTTTTGTACTGATTTTACTGCCACGACTCGCTAGGCGGGTGTATTCTTAATGAAAAAAAGATTGTACAGTCGAGTTCATTAATATGTGTACACTTTTGGACCTTATTACAACGTGGTAAGGTGCAAAAGTGTGTATATATTGGCGAACTCGACTGTACGAGCACTGAAAGTGTTATGAGTTACTATAATAAAATTGGTACTGTAGTAAATAATTCAGTTTTATTAGTCGATATAATATGATTATTACAGAAATTGCTCACCTATGTAAAATATTAGCTTTGTAATGAAAAAAAGAAATCTAGATTGCAGACGAACCGCTATTCTAAAATGGCATAAGGAATAATCAGTAACTTTGTCAATTCTTGTTTACTGAAACATCTTAACACGACAAACATATGTTTAAAATTAAATATTCTATTTCCCAGCGTCATCATCACAACCTCATAGCATCCAACACACGCCGTCACCTCAAAAGCGGCCGGTGTTCACCCAAGAGGCCTACTGGAACCAATCCATAGCGCTCCGCTCTATCCTGAACGCTGTTATACTAGACGAATGGCTCAAAGAACTAGCGGCTTTATGCGAAGAGCACGCCTTAAGACTAGCCGCCGAAGTCTACGAAGACGACACGTATTTAAGGACCGTAGCCTTATGACTGTCGGCCAATGCTAGGGGTCACGGAATTTCCGATACGTTCGTGTGATCAACGCAGCGTTAGAAAAGGACTGATAAGAATTTTTGACATGGCAAAAGTTCATTAGCACAAAAATATACGTATAGAATTTGGGGTGAATCAGGTGATAATGATGATAGTTGGGGTGATAACTATTTTTTTTGATAAGTTATCCCACTTGGCGGAGTATATCCCAGGGGTCAAATGAGACCAAATATTTCTTAAAATAGTGCTAGCATAATAATTGCCTTCATATCGAACCCAAACACAGCGCAGCCAACCAACCACTGTGCAGCCTCACCCCTATCGCGATTTGGTATACAGTAAAAAACCTATTGAGCTTCCAACAAAACCATATTTTTCCGACATCCAGCTCTTTGTTTAAAAAAAAATGCCGACCCCTCCCTGGTGTATACAGTCTGCTCTAATTTTTATAATTATCAAATGTATTGCAAATATCGCAATATTTAGTACATCGAAACTTAAATTTCTGGTAGTCTAATATTAACAATGACGTAATATCAATCGCAAAACGAGTTGCATACAAATATTGAGCACTAATATTAAACGAATGTGCCTTCAGTCATTATAGTCTATCTGTAGCAGATATCTACTATCTAAAGTCCCGCGCCGTCACGTTTCAAAACGCTTCAATTTTTTATTATTATTTAAAAAGCACCACCAACACTCAACGCATAGTTGATGGCTGTCACAACACGCACACATGTGTTGAGAGTGTTGGTGGTGCTTTTTAAATACATTGAAGCGTTTTGAAATGTGAAGGCGCGGGACTTTAGATAGTAGAAGATCTCTATTAAATTCCGTATTGCATACGTACTTTTTTTTATTAATTAGTTCTGATTTTACTTTTCTGGAAACCTATTAGATATGCTTTGTACTATATTGGTGCAGTGAAAAGTTAAACTCCGTGTGCTCAAGTGAAATTTAGTAACCTTGCAGGTTTATTATTTAATGTGTAAATCGTCCAAAATATATTTTATCAAAAAAAAAATTGTAATATCTGAAATGGCTCATCTAAAAAAGAAACATTCGTATATTGTAAGCACTGTTCTTGTATAATACAAAGATATCTAATATTTCTTTTTATATAGCTTTATGTATTTTTAATACTTACAATGATCAAATATTTTTATTGTTAACATTAAGAGATACATTTCAAATATGTATTTAATTAACTGATAGTATTTTAAGCATCACACTTAATTATAAGTACGAATAGTAATTGCCATGAAAGTAATTTTGAACTGTGATTCTGTGATGTTCAAAGGTGAATTATTGTTTTATTTATTGTAAATATTATTTTTAATAATTTTAGTATTTAATGAATAGGGTAGATTTAATAAATAGAGACTTGGAGTGCGTTTCCGTGTATATTAAAACTTAACGTTTTTAAATATTTCGTTATAACATCTATTTGCTAGTGTATTGTTTTTATCTGTGTTTTGAATTCTGTTTTTAAATTTTGACATCCTTATTTAGTATATGTTTTATTGTATCCTACATTTATTTTGTTATTTTCGTTTGACGAACATTTTATAAATGTGTTTTGTTTTTGTATAACTTTATGGTTTGCCAGTATTTGTTGCGCAGATTAAAAAATGGACTAAAGTCCTAAAACGTGGCGTCCTTTCCCGTCCATCGGATGCAGACCATTTCATGAGAGAGTATAAGCGCAAATTAGTATAAAAAATCATACATATATGTATAACTTGAGTGTTTGTAAGTTTTTTTCCATAAAATATTTTCTAACACGCGTGTGTGTGTACCTGATGGTACTTGTATTGAGTACAGACGAGGTCGAGAGATTCAATATGTATGTACCTAAAGCCAATGTTCACTTCTATAATATTCTGGATAAAACTGTCTACTGTACAGGTAAACCCAACTTAGAAGGCGCGTGGATTAAGCAAAAGTAGTCCCTGCGCCAACAGCTTAAGTGCTTCGTCACGCGCCTTCTAAGTTGTGTCGTGGTGTACTTGACTGTATCCTGTATCTTTTTAAATGTAGCTCGTTACATTTTTATCAAAGAGACTTAATATGGACATATTCGATTAATCTTATGACTTTATCTTGTATATCACTGAAGTTTAGCGCTGAGTTTATATGTTTATTACAATTCCGATAGCATCACATTAAATAATCCGTCTGAAAAGTTCACCTTTGTATACGTATAGGTGACGGTGTTGCCAGCATCAGAAATGTCTGTGAAATGTTCGAAATACTGTAGTGGGGTGTTGGCTTAAGTTAGTTGACAGATCGACTTATTAGCCTATAATATATATTAAGTGAGCATTTAAACGGATACACTACAAATAAGAGGTGGAAAATAACATTTCTCTTGTCTGCCGCCTTGCGCATAGTGATATCCTTCTAAACGCGCGTTTAACGCCCTATGTAATGTACCGGCTCGTATGAAATTAATAGAGACATTTTTGACGCAAAAAATATCCTCACATCACATTTAAAACATTTATTATGGAGAATTACCATTTATTTTTATTGTCTAACACATTTTTAATGCTTAACTGTACCTTAAAATTACTCTTCACATTTTACATTTGCCACCTATTACTATTAATTAATTACGATTAACAATTGATTGGGTACCTTGTTTTTTATCAGCAAATTTACAAAATATTTTTACAATTGAAGACGATACAGATGTCAATAAAAAGAAATTAAAAGTTGATGGGTTTTATTTAAAATGACGAACGACCAAATAGGACTTGCGGGATAGTCCTAAATAATGTCATCGTCACAAGCTGCGCTGCTTAGCATGCTGATACCTTCGCTTCGGAAGTCAAGCTTAAAGTTGATTGTGGTAGTGTATTAGAATAAGAACTCAAAGCTTTTCTTCTCAGATTCTGGCTTCACAGTCTATGTGAATCACGGATGGATGGAATTTCAGTCTCTAAATCGTATCAAACTGGGTTGAAAAACTTGAAACCTTGACCCTTTGCTTGAAACATTGTTGGTCGAATTCCAAAAGCTATGTATATATGCTAGCTACCTTATGTTTGTTCACTTCAGATTTGCTGTGAAAATAATCGAAAGGACAATTGAGGCGTTTTTTTTCGATCATTACTACTTACAGAAGGACATGAACTATTGTAATCTTCGAAATTGACACCAAAATCATCATATTACGCGCTATATATTGAATTTTGAGTTCCCTCTTTTTTTCAATGAACGAAATTAATATGGGACCAACTTGGAAGTAACACCTTTCAAATAAAATTCATTTGAATCGGTTCACATTTACTATTAAAATTTTTGTTTGGTGAACATACATAACAAAAAAAGAGTCTGTAGAGTTGGGAACCTCCTCATTTTTTGAAGTCGGTTAAAATAAAGATTTTTCGCCACTATTCTGGCAACATTGCAAGTGTCACTGTCAGAATCAGAAAGTCAGAATTCCCAGTAAATGCCCGTAATTGTCATTCCGCGGAAGTCGTCCGTAACATTGCGTCATGTGAAATTTGAAAACAAAGTGATTATTTAATTTGTGAAGCTTGTGATACCCTCCGAGGCAGTTCACCGAAGATGTCGTCGTTCGTGAACCACAGGAACGAGGCCACGGTGGACGTGGACGAGACAAGCTCCAAAGAAACGGTTACGTACTACAGAATAACTGTACGAGTCGGCCCTGTGCATTGGAACGTGTTGCATCGCTACAATGACTTTGTGGAACTCCACGACAAGCTTGTATCGAACCACGGGGTGGCTAAAGAGTTGCTGCCACCGAAAAAAGTTATACGAAACAAGACCCCGAAGTTTGTTGAGCAACGCAGAGAAGCGTTGGATGCGTACTTGAAAAATGTTTTCAACTATTTGAGGCTGTCTATGCCGTCTGAGTTCGCACACTTCCTGGATATGCACTTGTATGACATATTTTTTCTGTTGCAAGACTTAGCTATGACTTTGTATTTGGAGGGTGACAAGATGTTGCAGAATGGGAAGTCCCATAAGTTCAGTCCAATGGAGGTGGGTACCTTATACTTAAACACGCTAATCTTACTCATACTCATATCATTTAATGCCAAACCATGGTTTTTAAAAGATAAATTAAATCTTGTATATTTTTATTTATTATTTATTACAAGAGAAATAAACAAAATTTTGAATATAGGGGCTTACAGGGGTGACAAATCGATCTAGCTAGGTCACATTAGAAAACTCAGTTTTACTTATTATCACCTGAACAAAGCCAGTATCACCCAGGTACTTGTTTATAAACCATGACCAACACTACAGCCTATTTACGGCCCACTACTGGGCACAGGCTCCTCTCATCAGACAAGAGAGTATTAATCCAGTGTCAACTTTTTCTTGGTCATTCAAATAATGTATTTATCTTTGTACTAATTTAATTTGCCAATTTGGGCCAAGGTTTGACATACATTCATCTATCTATACTATAATAAAAGAGCAGGACCCCGCGTGTCTGTACATAGAAAGAAAAGTTCAAAAAAAGAAACGGGGGGTCTAAAGATGTATGGTAGACCACAAAACTATTGATATTTAGAAATCTTTTCTGTCTGTCGGTCTGTTTGTTAGAGTTAATCTCCGAAGCTACTGAACCGATTTGAATACAGTTTTCAAGGGTAGATAGAGCATCATCGGGAGCAACATATAAGCTATGTTTGATTAAAATCGGATGTCGGAAAGAAAAGTTATCGGCAATTTTCTATTCCACGCAGATGGAAGTCGCGGGCAGAAGCTAGTGTACAATAAGCTGCACATACAATCTTCCGTGTAGTAATGTAATGTGGATAATTCTTACTTTATACTGGATCATATTGATGCTTTTCAATATAAATGATTCACAAATTTTACAATTTATAAATAGTCTTAATGACAACATGCAAAATCTTGAGAATGCTCGGGTATTCCCAACAAGAAATAGAGGAAAATCTTCAGAACATTCATTTAAGCAATAACATTATTTGTCATACTCATTGTAAAAAATTTATGTATTTAAAAGCCGTAGTGGCCTAGTGGTTCGACCTACCGCCTCTCAGGGACGGGGGTTCGATTCCGGCTCACACCTCTAAGTTTACTTATGTGCGAAATTCAATTCAAATTTACCACTGAGCTTTTCGGTGAAGGAAAACATCGTGAGGAAACCTGCACGCATCTGTGAAGTAATTCAAAGATGTGTGTGAAGTCCCCAATCCGCGCTGGGCCCGCGTGCAGCCCAAACCCTCTCGTGATGAGAGGAGGCCTGTGCCCAGCAGTGGGACGCAAATAGGCTGTAGTAGTCATACTCATTGTTCTGTAGAGTAGGTACCTATAAACCCTAATTCACATTTTTATGTTAATTATCACTTTCAGTTGCATGCCATAAGTGAGCGTTTGAAAACTGCCTGCCCACCGACAGAGAAGCAAGACCAGATGTACGACTTCAGCCACGTCCTGGACTATTGCTCGCAGCTCCGAGCCCTGAACGTAGAGGGCAGCTACCAAACCCTCGGGACGAGCAACATTGTGCCTAACAATCTGCAATTCGATCTGACACAATTTAAAGTGCTGCAAGAGTTGACCATACTGGGTGTTCCTATGGCCTGTATACAGAGTGTTGGTAAGCAATTCAAAAAATTGTAATTAAATTGTAATTTATTAATTTGTAAAACATTTTTGTATCAAAACCAATTGCAACATTGTAGATTTGCTTTTGTGATTGCTGCAATAATTGAATGATATTATTGTTCATACCATTCACAGTCAAATTCGTTTTAAATTTTCACAGTTTTAATAAGGTACATACATAAGTAAGAAACATACAGTATAAATATTATATTATTATTCCAGGAAGCCTCCGGGAGACTTTGGTGAGCCTGTCTGTATGTGTGGCGAGTGTGGTATCCATGAATGAGTTTCTTCTGGTGGACGTATTGCACAAGGATCCATCCAGTATAGCTGACACTGTGGTAAGTTTATTAATATATAAAAAAAAAACAAATAATCCAAATATCTTCAAATTAAAGACTCAATTTTATTGATTCGAGGAATTGGGAATTCCCAATTCCTCGAATTCGGAATTCGGTTTTCGCAATGCCGCGCGTTTTCCGGGATTAAAAAGTAGGCTAGTCATTCCCGGGACTCCAACTATCCCCATACCAAATTTCATTTAAATAGCTCCATTGGTTTAAGCGTGAAGAGGTAACAGTCAGACAAAGTTACTTTCGAATTTATAATATCATATCTGTGGTATTTTTGGGCATCAAAAAATAAGTCTGTTGAAACAGGTTTTCAGAAAGTCGCAACAATCTTCTATATCTGCAGTTGATAATACAATTAACGTGACTAATGAAAAGTAAATAAATGCGACACAACCTCCGATGCGTCATGCGGATAGTGAAGGTCGTAATACGATAACGCAGCCTTGAATTTAATATATTGGGGGAATTTCAATATTGCAGATAAAAATGTTATTTGCTAAATGCATGTAAAAGTGTTCTATCTTGAACACGCTTTTATTAGGTCGACCTGTATGTAACTATGTAATGGAATCTTGCAAGTTAAATTTGACCCACTTTCCGACTTCCGATTGAGTTGAAATTTTGCACGAATATGTAAATCGCGTGACAATGCAATATTATGACGACGTGGAGCTGATCTGATGATGGAGCTGGAAGGCCATAGGAACTCCGTAATAAAACTACATAAACCCATTGAATTTGGGCTCGTTTGATTCGTCTTGAAGGGTAGATGAAGGATTTACAAAGAAAAGTACAGTCATCAATAAAAGTTGTCACAAAAAAAATATTTTTTGAAAATACTCATTATCTACTTATGATCATACTTTATGTTTTTAATTAGCCTCCGTATAGTGTTACGCTAAACACGAAGTTGTTATAAAATGTGTCTAATTTCTATTGAATAGTCGGAAAAGTAGTATCTGGCAGCTAAGGTACTTAAATAAGAGGCACATGTTTTCTTTGGCACCTAGTTAAAGACTGAGTGATTGACTCTTAGTTAATATTGGAGAGCAATTGTAATACTCTGCATTCATTGATTTATCATTGAAACCACTGAGCGGTACAAGTAAACGTATTACAAATCCATAGTAACACATATTATAAAGTAGCTGTAGGTTGGTATGTCTATTCTTTAATGACTGTGCCACTGAATGGAGTCCTTTAGTTATATTGAAAAGGTCGAGAAAGGAAACAGGCTACTTGCCTTAATATTTATCAAAATGAAAAACCAGAGGCTCGGCTAGTCTTATAAAATAAAACGCCTGATTGACACGAAACCGAGTAGGTAACGTTACATAATAAATAATGATAAAACTAGCACGTGTGTCCGGCCCATTATCTAAGGTTCAGTTCATTGTGAGCGTATGTGGGTCATTATAGTGACGCTACAGATTACGCTGGTTATCTATTAAACATGCGTGCTAATTAGTAATTTTTGAACTATTGATTACAGCTAAAAATTGGAGCTAAAAAGATTAAGATTAAGTTATGGACTATACATACATCCCTTCAATGTAATTTTAGTACGTACATATATGTACTCGTATATATTATACATGTAATGCAAATGTAATTATGTGGATTAAAAAAAAAGGCCTTCTGCTGAGTTTGTTGCGGCGCTTCTTCTCAAGCAATGGATCTAGGAAGCGCTGGTAAATTCTTTTTCTGCCGTGTAAACGTGCCCCTATGTGGCCAATTTGCTGAATAAATGATTATATTTTGAATTTGATAAAAATAAAACATCGCATTCACAGCACATTTTTTTATATATAATATTATAACTGAACGCTGCAGCACTTCTAGAAATCTTTGAAAATCATATTTCTTTTTCAGAAATGGAAGAAGCTGTCAGTCGTCAATTTCGCTAGCAACAACATACAGGACATGGATTGGGCGATCAAGTTGGTGCCTCAACTGCGGCATCTCAGCCTGTCGTCCAACAAGTTGACCGACTTGTGTGACGTTTCCTGTCTTCACGAATTAAGGATACTCAACTTATCCATGAACAACTTTGAAATCTGCGACAGCTGGCACTCGAAAATAGGTAACGTAGTCAAGATAGATCTGTCGCAAAATAAGGTGGCTTATCTACAAGGTTTTTCCAGGTTATATTCACTGGAAAGTTTAGATTTAAGCTGCAATAGTGTGACAGATGTCGAAGAAGTCCAGCATATATGCAAACTTCCTTGTCTAGAGTATCTGTGGTTAACCGCCAACCCTGTGGCTTCTACCGTAGACTATAGAGTTAAGGTCTTAGAACAATTTAACAATAGAATGGAGGAGATTTGTCTGGACAACGAGAAAGCTTCTAGCAAGGAGTTGGATACTGCCAGGGTATTGCAAGCTTTAAGGGTAGTGAAAGAGGGTAAGACACCCAGTTTCTTACAAAATAATAATACGACACACTGTTTCAATAGGAGTTGACTAATTATTGAGTGTTTTTAATTGACTTTGGAGTATTAACGATGTGCAAAGCGAAATCTTATTTAGCTTCATGTCCTTATATATTTGCTTGCGTAGTAGCATTTTTTAAGAGACCAACATGTATTTATTTCACAGAATGAATATGTAACGCCCACCTGCACCAAGCCACTAACGGGTTAGGCTCTTAATTCAGATCTATTTGTATGAACATAACTCGAGTTAGAAGCTAACCCGAGGTTTGCGGCGTTGGTGCAAGTCGACCTAAAGATATATTTTTGGCATGACTTTAAAATGTATAATATTTTATTAAGTGACATGCTCTTTTTAACTGTTGAAAACTTATTTGACATTATTACTGTTACATTATATTTTATTTGAATATGATTATCTTTACAAACAACTAGGGCACACATATGTATACCTACGCTCATGGACCTTATACGGTGCAATGGCTCAATTTGAAATATCGTGTGTATTCTTCGATTGTATCAGTTCCCACAAAAATTCATTCTTCATTTATCGTATTTTCTCATATTGTGAGTGATAGTGATACCAATATAAGCTTGGAGCTCATTTTCATGTTAGCTTTAGATATAGCTGAGATATAATCGAGTTTGTATATAATGGTCAGATTATTTAATATTGAAATTGTATACTAGTTATAAGGACATAAAACGAAATATTACTTTAATTCGTTTTGTGTACGTTTGAAACTGGCAAGATTAAATAAGCTTTAATCGTGCAATAAAGGCTACATTCAATGTAGTATTAGTACCGCTTTATTTGTTGTTTGTTTTCGGTGCGATGTGTTTCGGTCGATAAGATGTATTTCGAACCTTAGTTTACCATAGATGCAGCTAAGAGGGAGCAAGTTACGAGTAATTTTAATTTCCAGTATGTTTCGATAACGACCAACAACCGTCAAATGCCCAATCGAAGTAAATGTATTATATTGTTAAGAAATAAATTTTAGAGATCTGTACAAAAAAAATACACAGTGCCTTCTTATTTCAATTGAAGTACCTGGGCAACCGGGCTTGCTTGGTTGAAAATAGCTGAAAAAGGTAGTTTTCTCAGATATGAGACCTAGCTCTAGCTAGAAGTATTGCCCTCGTAAACTCCTATATTTCAAATTTCGTCCAAACCGTTAGAGCAGTTTCTGAGATAGTTCTGTACTAATAAAAAAAAAAGAATTTACTTGACAGCTATCGCTTTTAAAGTCCAACATGTGTTGTGAGTTTCATTATAATGGAAGACCTATAATCAAATAGACTTTAACATAAACAATAAGCAATCTCATTGTTATTGGAGACGAAAATAATGTAAAAATCTCAAAAAAAAACAAAATATTTATAAGTTCACTAAATTTTGTAATGATTTGTAAAATCGCTTAACGATTGTACATAAAACTTCTTATTGAACAGGGTTTTGTAAAAATCCATAAATATCTATTTTAAAATACGGAGTCAAATGTCAAGTGTTTTTGATCAGAAATCAAGATTTTCGTCGGATAAGTCCTTTTTTTGAGCAAAGCACTAACTGATATAGCGATATATTACTTAAGTATTAATTTCTAAGTATTATAAAAAAGTATACTTGTGATTTTGTAAAGATAAAGGAATGAATATATTTTGTGATGGACTAGTTAATGTATTATTAAAGTTATTTTTAACGTTTTTGGTGAGTTTTATTTTAGGTTTACTGACAGCTGTTAGTTTTCACAAAACCAATAAAAAACACATTTTCGTCAACATATTTATTTATGACTTCCATCCAACGCACAAATAATGCACTAGATCTACAACTATATCGATGCATGTGATGCGACCAAAATCATTATTAACAAGTGTTCAACTTAACTACATAGTTTACAAAACATTACTCTTAAATAAATTGCGATTTAATATCAAAAATACCACCATTCATTCTAATACCGTGGACAGTCTTACATTAGCAATGCATACTTTCACAATTATTGCTTTAGTCTTAGTTAAGTAGATAATCGAAGCCTACAGTAAGCTTCAGAGAAAATGAACCCCTTCTGCTAATGAGTACTGTAACGTTACACCAAAAGGAGGTCCCCTTTCTGTAAAGCTTACTTGTACAATAGCAGTTTCAGTGCCAATCTCATACGAAGCAGTTTCGCCAAAGACTTGTTGGCACTGAAAATATAGCATTTGATCAATCTCGACACATGGAAATTGAGCCGTATTCTTCTGAAGAATTAATATTTTGAAGCAAAAACGAACTTATTCTAAATACTATGGGGGATTAAAACTTTAATTTCATTATTCATAAGGCTTAGGTTCATTAGAATGACCGTGTAATAATAAAAATTGTATAATTTAATACCTATTTGATAACGGCCGTTACGTTACAACGCTACTATTGCGTCATGTTTTCTCGTGAGCGCAGCCGGCGTTCATCAATTTATAAGCCGTTATCACGTCAAAATGAATGATTTTTTTTAGAAACGGGAGTTCTAATCTTGTAAATTATTAATTGATTTAACTTGTTTTTTATTAACTTTATTAACGTTATGCGTCTCGCGTACAACAGATATAGTAGTGACATACGTATGCGTATTCGCTTGACGTCAGCCACCCTCGGCGTGTGAGTGATGGCCTTTTTATTTGGCATGACGTTGAAAAGGTTAACATAACCAAGATATATAATATGCTAAGGATATATAATATACTAACAGATTTCATTCACAAAAAAAAAGATTCAGCCCTGGTTTTACTACGATAATTATTCTATGACGGAGAACTGGCTTAATATTTCAGTAACTAAGAAAGTTTTCGCCATTACTTAGGTACTTATAAGAATTTGACCTTTACAAAAACAGCTCTAAAACATTAGCAACTATTCTTAGGGCTTTAGCGTCCTTAGAAATCCTGGGGCTAGATTTATTAAATACTATAATATAATATTGTGTTAATTTTTGAGTTTCGATAATTTAAGGTCAAATTGAAATATGAAAACAATAGGTAAGAATGTCAACCTACTATGTAGTACTGTTAAATATTCTGTGCTACTATCACACAATGGCAATGTCGCATAATCGCACTGAACGAGTGAGATGGCAATATAATTGGACGCGAGTGACAGAGAGAGACAATAACTGCAGTTTTCATTGCTCTTGGACCGGACTTCATAAGTGACACTAGATGGCGCTAGCTGTCGATTACAACGCGCTAACGTTTGTACTTTCCAATTTAACCATACCATTCGGAAAAACTTCGTTCGTTCATACCAAATTTCGTTTAAATCGCATTTCTTGAAACGGTTAAAACTACTTAACAAGTAGGAATCCGTTAAAAAATAAATTAAAATTATAGTAATATTAGTAATTAGTAATATAATTGCTTATGTATTTTATTTATGCAATATTCAATTTTAACTCTTCTATATAATTAATTAATGACACTAGCCCCAGGATAATATAGTATTTTACTTTAAATTCTTGAACCTTTAGATCTACTCTCTAAAGTCCCGCGCCTTCACATTTCAAAACGCTTCAATTTGAAAAGCACCACCAATACTCTCAACACATGTGTGCGTGCTGAGACAGCCATCAACTATGCGTTGAGAGTGTTGGTGGTGCTTTCTAAATAATAATAAAAAAAACTAAGCGTTTTGAAACGTGAAGGCGCGGGACTTTAGATAGTAGAAGATCTCTACCATGAGTGGCCAATATGAATCTACCAGGGCCCCATTTGTCCTATTCTAGATTTTTTTATGTCACTGGAAATTATTAAGAACAAATACAAATACGAGATATAAAATGCATAAGCAATAGTGTTACTTACATTTATATATTTTGGATGATTCTTTGTTACTTGATACCGCCCAAGTGGTCGCTAGTTTTACCAAAAAGATGTTATTAATAATATCAATCAAAATCCGAACTTTTAGTACATAACTCTCCGATATTTGACCGAAAAATAGTATTTAATGATACAAAGTAGTGTTGGTATAGCACGACACAACTTAGAAGGCGCGTGGTGAAGCACTTAAGCCGTTGACACAGAGTCTATTATTGCTTAATCCACGCGCCTTCTAAGTTGTGTTAACCTATAATTGGATTTTCTACTTAAAACCTAGCTCTTGGTAATTTATTTCCAATTCTTAGAAAAATATCGTTCGTGTCACTAATTCGTGCACAACTTCGAGTTAGTTACATAGCTGATGGCAACAATATTACGATTCATTTTTGATCTTAGTTCAAAAACATTTTTACATTCTTGTAACTACTCGTACTTTTACAAGCTGTTTTTCGATCTGTGAAAAAGGAAGCATTTAATTTAAATGTCTCTTAATTAATACAATTGATTCTTAAACAAAACAATACGTTACAGCTTGTCGGGTCAGTCTACACACGAAGCACATGTCAAAGAAGTTTTAATAGTTGTTACATTACGCGGAGACGGGAGTGGGCAGGTTGAAATGGTATTTTTCCTCCGTGGGTTGGTACAGCGGCGCACGCGCCCGCACGCCGCTCGCGGTTGGACGTTTGGCTGGGTCTTCGCTTAGCATCAGTTTTAGCACCTCCATCTGAAAGCAAGAGGTTTTTAGCTATAGATAAGTTTGATATTTACCATTGTTAACACACATTTCATGGTCCGACAACGATGACTCGAATTTCACTTGTTTTTTTTCGTATTTTAACTATTATTAAGAGATTTAGAAGGGATTTTTAAACGCTGAAGTTCCTTCGGGCTCAACTGGAGCGAAGTAGAACAGCGTACAACAGATCCAAATGGCAAACTACTGTATCCGTTCTAGATATCAGGTCAGACTCTGACTGTGGTAAATACGGATTGAGTAGAAAGTCGTCTTCCGGTGGAGCGCCTTTCACATGATCTCCGATGAAACCAGATGCTTTAATGATCTGTAGATCTCAAAGAGGTTAATAAGGGAGTATTTCCAATAATCTCACCTCCTTAGGACACTGTTCCTGGAACTGCCCCGGGTATTTATCGGCCCGCAGTCCCGTCAGCTTAGCGACGCGTTCAGATTCTGTGTCAAACGGCTGCAAGAGCTCGAACAGAATCACGCCCAGCGAGTAGATGTCCACTTTGTAACTGTACGGACGACCGGCCAGTTGTTCCGGTGACATGTATAAGTGGGTGCCTGGAAAATAAAGGCAAGTTGGTGTAAAGGATATTGATGTCGCGTGAAATGAGCTGTAAGGTAATTCGTTTACAATGCAATTTTTGTAATACAATTCACATAGATATTAAAATCCCTACCGGTCTAATACAACTGGCTTGCTATGCTCCTAATACTATAAGTTCCCCTAAAGCTCGAGTAAGGATTCCATCCGTCTGTCAACTTAGCTGCGTTCGTTGAATTTTACACTATGGAAAAATCAAGTTTCTTTATGGAATGGCACCTCGACAGCCATATTTAACGACTAGGAATCTTTCAAATGTAGTAGAATTTATTTTATTTATTTATTAACCAAACTTATAGTAACGGTCGGTAATTTTCTTTTTATTACAGTTGCTCAAAAAGTAAAGATTTCGATACCTGTTTAACGTGCCAAAAGTTCGTCATTTCAGAACGTGCCTAAAGTTGTTTTTTACGAAGTAGAGCCTGAAGTTTTTTGAGCTTCATCCCGTTCGTTTATTTCCTTATTCTTTTTTTTCGCAAACGTATTAAAAAATGTCGTTTGATACACGTGCGAAATTGTCGTTTTCACTGTGTTAACGTTCGCATTCGCTCGCGCCAACATGACTAGAGACTCGTGATAAAATCACAAACTTTTCGCACTCGCATCAAAATGCACTGTTCTAGTATTACTACTCACCACAAGATGTCACCACGAGTCGCTGCCAGTTAGTTACTAGATTAGCACACGTCGCTTCTAGACACTAGATGGCGCTGATTGGGTACAATAGTATCAACAGAACTCACCGACTCTATAAGTGTGCCGCGCGTGCGCGTCCATATCGGGCACGCCGTCCTGCGAGTTATCGGCCATGGTGGTGACGAGGCCGAAATCGCCGACCTTCACGCGGCCGTCGGGCGCGAAGAAAATGTTGCTCGGCTTCAGGTCGCGGTGGATGAGCCCTTCTAAATGCACGTATTCCACCGCAGACACTATCTGGCTGAAGAGGGTATTCACCTGGGAGGAATTACGATTTTAAAGAGGTAAATCGCAAATAGCTATCAAATATTTCATTGTTTTCATTAATTTATGAATATTGTCGCTCTATGGTTGAATAAAACATGAAGGATGGATTGCAAGAATTATTCTAGGAGCATGAAATTTCTAGGATTATGGAAGCACTATCTTTTGAGAACTTTCCATCGCATTTTCTATGTTGAAATATATCTGATGACGACTGTACGTAACTCTATTCGTAACAGTCTGCAAGACATTATAATTTTAATGACAAATTATAAATTTAAGACGGATAAATAGATTCATTAGAATCATTCCTTCGTTATATATTATTTTTATCTATTTAGAGATATTTTGTATAACCTACCTTATCTCCTCTAGAAGCCCTAGTGCGGTTCTGCCTGAGCCAGTCGTGTAAACTGTCCCTTCTGCAGAGCTGCATCTGTATGTAGAGGTACATTTTGGTCGCGAGCGGCGTTTCTTCTCGGCGCACCACCATGTCCAGCGACCAATGGCGGGTGTGGCCTTTCTGTTGGAAAAGTACACAATAAAATTATAATACACTTGTCTCTTTATATATCTCCTGATATATAAAATTATCATGTCACAGTGTTTATAACCAAACTCCTCCGAAACGGCCGCTCAACAGATTGTTATGAAATTTGGAGTGTATGTTCAGCAGGTCTCTGAGAATGGGACGTAAGCTATGTTTCATACCAAAAAAAAAAACTATGGCGGTACGAAGTCCGCGGGGTCAGCTAGTTATTCAATGAAAATTAAATGAGGACATTTAGTTTCAGAAATTGGGTAAGTCATATAAAAAGAATGTTTATTACTTTTAAATTAAAAACAAAATGTTGAATATAAAAAAATATGAAATGCCGAAGTAGGAAATTAAAGAGGGAATTTTCTATCTTTTCTTCTTTTACAAAATTCCTCAAAACAAATCCTGAAATCGCCATTACATAACGATATAACATGCGTTATAGCTTTTGTGCGAAAT
The DNA here is from genome assembly GCA_963971205.1 of Aethes cnicana. NCBI lineage: Eukaryota > Metazoa > Arthropoda > Insecta > Lepidoptera > Tortricidae > Aethes > Aethes cnicana. The sequence goes on along the minus strand of OZ020291.1, from coordinate 4,075,301 downwards.
ACAATTTGAATTTACCACTGAGCTTTTCGGTGAAGGAAAAAATCGTGAGGAAACCTGCACGCATCTGCGAAGTAATTCAAAGATGTGTGTGAAGTCCCCAATCCGCACTGGGCCTCGTGGTGAGAGGAGGCCTGTGCCCAGCAGTGGGACGCAAATAGGCTGTAGTAGTAGTAGTAGTGGTAGTATAGCTTTATGTACAGGCTGTGTTGAACTAAATTATTCTAATCTTCTGTCTAGATCTCCTCGTTAAATTTAAAATAATGCCTTACCTTCTTTTTCGCCATGCCAGTAGCTTCTTTGTTAATATAACTGTCGCATTCCTTCACCCTTTCCAACCGCTTATCCAACGAAATATCTTTTCTCGCTTCAGACAATCCTTTAGTCACATCACTGGGGCCTTTCGACGCGTCCGAAGGGCCTTTAGACCCGTCGGTGGGGCCTTTAGAGACGTCTGAAGGCCCTATAGACCCGTTAGAAGGGCCTTTAGAACCCGTTTGGGGTTTCGTGTTCTCATTTGCAAACACTATGAAGGAATCGTCGGTGGACTTTGGATTTTCGTCGAAAACTATGCTGAATGATTCGTTGCAACTCAAGGATCTGTTGAAGGATAATTTAGATTATATTAATAGGGTCGCGAGGCGTAGGGGCGGGAGGGCTATGCTCGGCGTTTCTCTGAAAGATCGGATCCGCAATGAGGTGATCAGGCAGAGAACGAAAGTTGTCGACATAGCCCAAAGAATAAGCTCTTTGAAGTGGCAGTGGGCCGGTCACATCGCGAGAACTGCGGATAGTCGTTGGAGTAAACGCGTTCTTGAGTGGAGACCACGACAAGGCAAGCGAAGTGTAGGGCGCCCTGTTGCCAGGTGGAGTGACGATTTGCGCAAGGTGGCCGGTGTAGATTGGATGCGGCACGCCTTGGACAGAGCTCATTGGCGTGCGTTGGGTGAGGCCTACGTCCAGCAGTGGACTACTATGGGCTGTTAATGATGATGATGATGATAATAGGGTCTAGTAAGAGTTCTGTCTAAAATCTATCCCTATCCTCCTTCCCTTTCGAGATTGGCAACGCATTGATGACGCCTCTAGTGTTACAAATGTCTATAGGCGGCGGTGACCACTTGCCACCAGGTGGGCCGTCTGCCCGTTTGTCATCTTTTTACATTAAAAAACTATAGGTTTTATCAGGGCTCGGCAACCTGCGGCTATTTAGATACACGGTTGGCCAAGTTTCAAAGTAGATTTTTTGCATCGAATATTTCTCTCCAAGAATTCTCTATTCACCGCCTCATGATAACCACAAACAGACCTGCTTATAAAATTAAGGACCTTCTTTAAAACAGTGAAATTTTATGTGAAGTGCGAGCATTTTCAAATTCACTATAGCTGCGTCCCTAAGCCCTGCTCTTTATTGTTTGTATTGTGGCCCTTGGCCGTAAAAGGTTGCCGAACCCTGGGTTAAATACACTATCAAAGGTTTTTTTTTTTGAATTGAAGAAGTCCATTTCTACACCAATATTTGTCTTCCTCTTCTTCTTATTCTTATATATAAAAATGAATTTCCGTGTGTTAGTCTGGATAAGGCTCGAGAACCGCTGGACCGAGTTGGCCGATTTTTTTTTCTTTTATTTCCCGTGATTCAGGGAAGGTTTAGAATGAAAAAAAATCGGGAAAAATCAGCTGAAAAAGACAATTAACTTTGGCAGTTTACCGGGACAACTAGTCTAAATATATAAAACTCAAAGGACTGACTGACTGACATAGTGATCTATCAACGCACAGCCCAAACCACTGGACGGATCGGGCTGTAATTTGGCATGCAGGTAGATGTTATGACGTAGGCATCCGCTAAGAAAGGATTTTGCAAAATTCCCACGGGAACGGGAAAAGTCGGGATTTTACTTTTTAATATTTCTGCGCATACGAAGTTGCGGGGAAAAGCTAGTCGTTAATATAAATGGGTGAATCAACTTTTTTATGTCAATAGTTGCCATGGTTACCGTCCCCTGGACCACTTTTAAAACTGCTATTCTGTGGGTTTAAATACACTAAATGTGGGGTTTCTTTGCCATTTTCAATCCCTTCCCTAATGAATCATTTTGTAAGCGTCTTAGAATTCTATATAGTACCTAACAGGTTTTCTAAGAAACCCCTCTCATTTTGTCCCCTGGAAAACGGGACAGAATAACAACAAGAAATAGTTGATTGACCCAAATACCTGTTCCTCTTAGAAGCGGTGAGTTGTTTCTCATAGTCCAATGCGTCGACGCATTTGTCCAGATTCAGTTTCACGCTGTCACTAATCGGCGTTTTGATTGGAGTCGGCGATTCCACCGTGTACTCTTCTGACATTTCTAGTGAGACGTTTAGTTCGCTGTCGAACAAAAATTATATGAATGAATCTATACATGGTGGGTCGGATCCTATTGCAAATAATAGGGATGACGACAACTTTTTTTTTTCTTACTCTATCAGGAAGATTATTGAAAAGTATTGGACATGTACGAGTATTTTTTCTTTTTTCACGTAATCAAACTTATAACGTATAAACGTAGATATATTGAGTTGAAATGTCGCGTGACGTCACGGTTAGGTACGATTTATACCTAACGGTGACGTAGTTAGCCCCCACTCTCCAACTTTAATGCGTTTTAACTTAGTCATTCTTTGTTAATTTGATAAAACAAAAAATACGTGTCTAATATTTTTTTATTACCTGACTGACGGACTAAAGAGAATTTCGATTTCTTCACCCTGTCGTCATCCCTATTAACCCACAGTATCGGCTATCGATTAAGTATATTGTATAGGTGTTTAATTTTTTTGAGTTGTTAAAAAAATGTAGGTAGGTTGTGTGAGCGACGCCTGAATCCCATACCTACAAATATTTTTTACCAACTCTAAAATTTTTAAAAACCTTTAAAATATGCTTAGAATCGATAGCCGATACTGTGGGTTAATTATTTGCAATAGGATCCGACCCACCATGTATATATATATAAAATAAAGTCGTGTTAGTTACACCACTTATAACTCAAGAACGGGTGCACCAATTTCTATGATCTTTGATTTTTTGGATTTGTGTCCGCCCCAAAATAACCGTTAAAATATCATAAAAGTGCACGCAAAAAAATCATGATGATTTTAAATATGATTGTAAATTCGCTTCCGCCGTCTTCGCAATTGACATTTCACGTCACGCATGACTTAGGCGGGATGGAGTCCGCCGCGTCGGCTCATAAAAATTATCTGTATTGATAATTGTATCTGTGTGTTTTTTTCTGTACAATAAAGTGTTACTTACTTACTACTACTACTACAACAGCCTATTTACGGCCCACTGCTGGGCACAGGCCTCCTCTCATCACGAGAGGGTTTGGGCTATAGTCCCCACGCGGGCCCAGTGCGGATTGGGGACTTCACACACATCTTTGAATTACTTCGCAGGTGCGTGCAGGTTTCCTGACGATGTTTTCCTTCACCGAAAAGCTCTGTGGTAAATTCAAATTGAATTTCGCACATAAGTAAACTTAGAGGTGCGAGCCGGTATCGAACCCCCGACCCTCAGCATGAGAGGCGGTAGGTCGAACCACAAGGCCACCACGGCTTCCACTTACTTACTTACTTAATAATAATTACAAAATAAATAAATGTGAGTGAGAAAAGCATGTCAAAGTTAAATAAAAAGTGGTGGAGACCCAAGAATGATGTTTTTCAGGGGTGCCTCATTGGTGACGTGTTGAAAATATTTGTTTGTATTTGATTTTTGTACACTCAAGGGCTAACATATGTATTTGATCAAAGTGGAAAAATATGTACAAGGACAGCAACTAGCAAAAGAGTTGTTTTAACTTTTTTTTCACTAGTTGCCATGGTCTGTAGTAACGTCTGTATTTAAGTAAACTCAGAGGCGCGAGTCGGATTCGAACCGACGACCCTCTGAATGCGAGGCGTAGGTCGAACCAGACACAGACTATATAATAGTACTACATACAGAATGGCCACGGAATCACCCGCCTGAAACTAGCCGGCGCGCAACTCGCGACCAACTCGCCTTACCGTCATTTGTTGCATCCGGAGATGGAGAGTGAATCGTTGGTCCGCGTAGTGGTACACACACATTTACAAGTGTACAGACGTCCTAAAAAAGCCGTGGTGGCCTAGTGGTTCGACCTACCGCCTCTCATGCCCTGGGTCGGGAGTTCGATTCCGGCTCGCACCTCTAAGTTTACTTACGTGCGAAATTAAATTTGAATTTACCATGAGCTTTTCGGTGAAGGAAAACATCGGGAGGAAACCTGCACGCATCTGCGAAGTAATTCAAAGATGTGTGTGAAGTCCCCAATCCGGACTGGGCTCGCGTGGGGACTATAGCCCGAACCCTCTCATGATGAGGGGAGGCCTATGCCCAGCAGTGGGACGCAAATAGGCTGTAGTAGTAGTAGTAGTAGTAGACGTCCTCGCACGCAAACATTGACACTTCATTCGAATGGGGACTATCGTTTCTTTGCTCACCAGTTGGCGCCACTGTTGACTAAGGTCCAGAGGTATAGCTGTCAAAGGCGACTTTATAAGATCGGCGCCGAAACTAAGTTTTCAATCTTGAATCTCATTAAGTTTATTAATAATAAATAACTATCATCATATCGAGTAGCTATGCCGCAACGTTGTGCAGTTCCGTTTTGTTTGGAAAAAAAGAATATTTTTACAAAGCGTTTACATTCATAGCCAAATAATCCATATTTGCTATAATTTCACGAAGGAGATCACATTTCAACAGGTAAATTAAAGAAATTATGATTTATATCACGAAACCCGCCAAAACCAGTGAAAACTGAATGTTATTGGACCTCACGCGACACTAGCGCCTCTAGTGGCATATTCACACGCGATAGCCCCCATTGTGTTCGATATCCTGCTTTTATAGACCGTCTCCGCCGTGTGCTAGGAACCACGGCATTCTGTGTTTTCTTACCGTTTCCAAACAGCGTCCCGTTGCTCCTGCCAGTTGGCGGGCGGCTCTTCGACCCACGAGTTGAAGTAGCGCACGATGTGTTCGTGCTCCAACTTCGCCAGCGCCCTCACTTCGCGCAACACTCGCTCGCGTTTCGACTCCCTGCAACGATGAGAGAAATAATAATATTGATCAGGCAGATGTCCGTTATCTCACTCCATAGCCCGATTTTCCAGTCCACACCTCCCATCCACATAGCCCACTCCAAGTCTCTTCCTTCCTCGGCAATAGTTTGGCAACTGGGGAGGGCTGTCCGCCAGTACAGCCTCATGTTGTACTGGGAGGACAGATCTCCACAGTTGCGGCCATCTCACATTTCTAGTAAAAGGTACCAAAAGCCTCTTCATGTTGGCTTCGGCCCCATGAATGCGAATGACCCGTGACATGAAAATGTACCAACAAATAATAATAATAATAGCCATTTATTTCCAATAGAGTAAATTGTACATGATTTTAAATTTACAGTTCATTCAGTGATGTTAGTAAAATATATATTAAAATTATTAAAATTGCTTCACTCACATGCATTATTAATTCTTATTTATATTACATATTATACAATACTTATTTAATTATTTGACTATTTCATTTGAGATTAATTACTATTAAGTCTATTGGATTGTCCAATGTTGGACATAGGCCTCCTCCATCCTTTGCCACCGTCGCCTGTCGACGGCGAGGCGCGGCCAGGCGCCGCCCGCCACGGCCACGATGAGAGAGAAATAGCTCGATTAAAAAAAAACCTAACGTTTCACAAGCTAAAATACATCAAGCTTTTTAGGCTACAGGGTGTGGCCAAGGAAATATAGATACATTCGTAAAACAAGACCTTAACTACCTTAATTGCTACTTTTAGAAAAAAACTTAAAGAATTTATTTTATTTAAACAAAAAGATGTATGTACCGAGTACCTAATATAACTTCGTAAATTTCCACACAATTAACTATATTTATATTTTCAAGTATTTTGCATGTTAAACGCATATACATGACTATAGAAATAGTTATTTATTCACCAAGAGGAGTAAGGCATTGATTACTCAACGAGTGGCCATTTGAGGCCCGACGCGAAGCGGAGGGCCTTAAACAACACGAGTTGAGTAATCAATACTTACCCTCGAGGGATATATAATACTTTATACTACTCTTACGAGGAAAAAAAAAACAACAAAATCTCGTACAAAAATTTAGATATATAGGATAGGTAAATAAGTATCATCTGAAGCGTTTTGCAAACAAGAATTGATTTCATCTGCCGTTAGCACTTTGGATTTCTTACTGCGAAACCCGCTAGACTTCTTTTTCAGAAATGCTGCTAATTTTGAGTATTTCTTTATATCAATATTATCTCTGGATAACAATGTACTTCTCAGCATTGAATATATAGCCCACAGGCTGCTAGGCTTATATTTTGAAGACTTTTCACTAAAATAGGCTAGAAGAACATTTTCCGACAAAGAAGAAGCTTGCTTTTCAGTCTTCCACTGCATAAATTCTTCATACTGCTTCATGTATTTATTTTTTGATTTTTCCGGTAGAAGACTGTTAATTGCTTGTTGAGCATGAATTAATATTTCAGGTGGCGTTCCAATAATACTACCATCGCTACTTTCCTCATTTGTTGAAGACATTTCAAACACAAAAGCAAATTCAAAGTTATTACAATGAAACGAAAGGCGCGCGATATTCTTTTTTTTAAAGTGAAAACCGCGCCAACCTTTTTTTTTTTAATTTGGGCGCGCCGCGTCTTTACAGCCAGTGACGAGACAGATCATTACAAAATTTCTTGCGTGCAACCCGAAATATAAAATCATATTTAGTATAATTAATCAATGCATATGTTTCTTCAACCCATTTAACGATATTGTTATCGCATTTTCGAGTTTTTTTTCCGAAAAACTTTTTTGATGTACATTCATTTAGAACGTCTATATAGCTTGTGTAAAGTCGGCAGTGTCAAATAAAAAAAAGTATTAACTTACACGCATCCATGGCTCGTTTTGGAATTTAAAAAAAAAACATAACTGTGGAATAATGGATTTTCATACAATATTACTACATGGGTAAAGTGTGTAATAATGGATTTGCATACAACATTATTAACTAGATTTTGAAGGAGGATTAATGAGCAACTTTCTCCCCAATTAATGGGTTAGTTTGAATTGACTTTCCGAGTAGGTGTAGTATAAATTATATTATATTATAATACATATATGTTTTATGATTTTTAGTTTTAATTTGATGTGATTCCCGTTGTGTTCTTTTAGAGTACATTCGATATTGTTTTGTATTTTCAAAGTGATTTTACTTACTGTTAATTAGAATTAAGTATTCTTTTGTAATCCTTAATTTTAGGCTGCAGCTGAAAATCAGCGTTGTGGCTCCTAGCCACAGCATCATGCTGAGCTGTCCAGCCCTTTCGGCTGATTGTTATATTTGCTGTTTTTTTATAAAGTGTATTTCTTTTATTTTTATGCCGAATAAACCATTCTTATTCTTATTCTTATAAGACCCTGCTTCTTGCGCAGTCTATTTTAGTGACACTGCGTATACATTGGATAAGGGTCAAATGCATCCACGAATAATATTTCATAAAAAACGCTCACTACGTGGCGCACTGAGCGCAAGGGTCCAAATAAATGGCAAAGTGTGTATTATTTGTTATTTAAGGTAATTTCTATCCCAAAATTAAGTCATCATAATTATGTTAAGCTCGCAATAATCAATTACCTTCTCTGAACATGCTAAAGTGGTTATTTTTAAGATACGACACTGTTGAATTTTTACATAATGCGACATTGATTTCTTAATAAGTACGGAAATAACTTTAAAATGGATGTACAATGTAAATGTTTGACTGTCATTAGCTCTAACATCTACTATTGCATGCTGGAAACTGGCTGATTGTGGCGGTCTCCCAATAACTCAACACTTTTTGTATATCCACATTTGGTTGGTTGGTTGTACACAGTATTGACACGACTACTATACTGTATACGGCACTCACCGGCTGGGTAGCGTGATCCTCTTGACGGCGTACGAGCGGTGGTCGATGTTGTTCCTCGCCTCGAACACGACCCCAAAGCCGCCGCGGCCGAGGCAGCGCAGCGGGGTAAAGTCGCTTTCGTAGCGGCCGCAATATTGGCCGGGGTTAGACGGCGGCCGGTCGTAATGGCGTTCTACTACTATGTATTCCTGTAACCCATAGGCTAATAAGGCCCAACTTAACCAAAAAAAGGAGGAGGTTCTCAATTCGTCGGAATCTTTTTCTTTTTTATGTATGTTCACCAAAAATAAATAGTAGGCGTGAACCGATTTCGATTATTCTTTTTTTGTTCGAAAGGTGGTACTTCCAAGTTGGTCCCGTATTAATTTGGTTCAGTTCTGATTATGGTATCCATGAGAAAATGGGGGAACTCCTCGAAGTTTGCTAGCACGTAGATGATTTTGGTGTCAATTTCGAGGACTTCAGAGTTACTTATGTACTTCTATAGTAATGTTTGGAAACTGGAGCCGAAAAATTTTTTTTAATAAAAAAATAAAAACCGCCTTCAAACGCCGACAGACTGCGAAGTCGGTGTCAAGTCAACCGACCCAAAGAAATGATAATCATATAGTGAACTTAACATTGACATCGCAGTCTGTCGGAGTTTGAAGGCGGTTTTTATTTTTTCATTTAAAAAAATTATGCGCCCGTGTTATATGAAAGTTGTGTATGTAGCACATACATTTCTACCTTACACGGTGAACGTGCCGTGACCGTGTTGCATGTGAAAAGGGGCTTTATGTTGCTGCAACTGAACCTGAGTTAAGAGGCTAACCTGAGGTTAGTGGCTTGGTGCAATTGGACCTTAATATTCATTTTTTTTATTTCAATCATATGGTTATACAGATGGTCTTATTTTAAGGAGTTTCACATATAAGGGCACTACAATTTTTTTTTCTCAAAAATGGCCGGGAAACTCGTCATTGTCTGCTTTCTATCAGACCGCAAAGTGCGTCATTGACGATCAGTCAAAAATTTAAAAAAAAAACTCAACTGCATGCCCCGGAAATTTGTATGAATTTACTTCCGCGACATGTATAAGCGCAGGGAATGTTGTATGAAATTTCATTATCGTACAGGTACTTTTTTTTTAAACTGATAATTACGCGAAGGAATTCCCAAACAGCCAAGTCTGCATGTTCTGTATCTGTCAATTGACGCGAAACCAAACGTTTTTATCCGTGTCTGAAACAGCGCAATGTATTTCAGAACGGAATTTTAAAAAAGAACGATCCATAAAGAGCGGGAGTTCTTGTCTTGTATCAGATTTATTTAGCTAAATGTCATGAAAATAGTTTACTAGTTTGGTTTAAAAATTAATAAAAGGTCTTAATTTTTATAAAAAACGAGAAATCTACATGCGAGTTTTAAACTTGCCGTGTTAGTGTGTCTGTTAAAGTCAAATATCGGTGAATACGAAATAAGACTGGCGTTCCATTGGATTTGTTGTAAGTACTTGACTACCTTTGCGTGCGTGTCAATGCTGTATTATGAATACCTAATATCAAGGTTTTTTTTTTTTCATTTTTGAGAAAAGCACTATATAAGCCTCGGCACGTGAAAGGCTTTGCAGGCTTCGTACATATTAAATTATTCGTACTTTAAACCAGTACTCAGCCTGCAAAGACCTACTTTCCCGGCCACGGAAATAATGTACTATTGTTTAATAGGCTACGTGACTAAAAAAATATCGAATTATTTCTTCACTTAATAAAAAAAAAATTGTCCGACATTTTTTCTTTCGTTTCGTAACAAAAACGTATTAAAATCAGACGCTTTTATACGATCTGGGGCTTTACGAATTACCGCCCGTGGCTTGCCTAAAGTTTTACGTCTTGCCTTGGCCAGGAAGCGAGATTTTCTCCCCGCGTAGCGGGTAGTAAATCCCACTTTACGGTTCATTTCAATAATGACAAAACCTCACCTGATGATCGCTCGGCAGCGGCGTCGGCACCCTAAGCTTGGTCGCGAAGAACCGCGGCCAGATCATCAGATTCATCAGTAGCGCCGAGCTGACGGCTATCAGCAGCACCTCCTTCCACCAGAACCAGAGGGAGTACACGTGGACATGGATGTGGTGGTGGTCCCCATCTGTTACAGGGGGTGGAAGGTCTTCCGAGACTTGGACGGACTGGTCGCAGGTCTCTTGGAGGTAGAGGAAGAAGCCGTGGTTCGCTGGGAAATAAATAGTTTTTTTTTCAATAGAGTTGTTCAAAAAGTAAGTATTACGATACCTGTTTAGCGTGCGATAAGTTCGTCGTTTCCGAACGAGCGCTTTTTGTTTTTATACAGCTATTGAGCGTGCAAAAAGTTTTTTAACTTCATCCTATTTACTTTATTATATTTTTTTCGCAAATGTATCAAACGACATTGTCTAAATGTCGTTTGATACACGTGCGAACTTGTCATTTTCAGTCGTCCCTAATGTTAACTATCGCTTTTGCTCGCGCAAAAATAATTAGGGACTCGTGATAAAGGATTACCACAGATTGGGAGCCCCGTTACTCCAAGTGGAGACGCGGCAGACCTCGACAGTAGAGTTCACAGTGCACCCATTTAATACAATCGTGCAAATGGACTAGTTCGGTCTTTTAGTTCATTTAGTTCACTAGTACAGCAGAGACTTGGGTCTATGCATCCGCCCGCTCCGCCCGCCGCTCCGATATTGGGAACGAACTGAACCGATTACGATTTTTAGTACAATCATTCTCTTTCAACTCTTTTATACATGATGTATTTCATTATTTATTGACATTGTGAGACTGTCGACATCTATGGAATTTATATTTATTTGACAATGGAGGCCATCTCCATAATATTTTTTTTCTTGACCCTTGGAGACTATACATCTCTAAGATCTTAGATTTAAGTTTAAGTTAGGGACTATACATCCCTTCAATGTAATTTTAGTACGTACTGTGGAGACTGGCCGAGTACAATCGGTTAGTTGTCACATTTTCTTCCAAAAATAGGTAATTTTAAGCGTAGAATTGTCTAGCATTTATTTATGGAGTCTTTTTATAACCATTGTAATGAACGCATCTCTCAAAATATAATATCAATTCGACTTAAAATCTATTATTTCTTAGTTAGACGTGTTAGGGCAGTAATAGGGCCAGTCTTCAAGATTTAGATATTTTAATAAGCTAGACATCGTCTTCGTGTCTTCGGATTCCACCGCTGATCTCCGTGCCTGCAGCATCTACCTGAGCTAACATCAACCCCCCGCTACAGTACCTATATGTATATTTTATACATGTTATGTAAATTTAGAAAATTTTGAAAAAAGGCCTTCTGCTTGAGTTTGTTGCGGCGCTTCTTCTCAAGCAATGGGTCTAGGAAGCGCTGGTAAATTCTTTTTCTGACGTGTAAAAGTGCCCCTATGTGGCCAATTTGCTGAATAATTGATTGAATTTTGAATTCATAATAGTTCAGCGCTCAGTGAGTTTTGAGTCGGCTGGCGCTTGGCGGTTCGTTCAATCGGAGCTATTCGGAATGCTTCGGTTCGATTTCGCGCAATCGAGAACTAAGAGCAGGAAGGAGATGGGAATAGTTCATTCTAGTTCAGTGAGACGTACTTATTCCTTTTAGTTCTTAGTTCATGGCGACGATGGTTCAGCGATGGCGGCATGAGTTAGACTCCGTTTTACAAAATTAGCGAACGAATGCTGCCAATCGAGAGGAATAGAAACTGGGAAGAAGCCTTTGCCCAGGAGTGGGACAAATCAGGCTCAAAGGAAGTCTTGTTAGTGGTAGGACCTGGTGCTGGATCCGTCCGGGTTGGTACCACCGTCTTTCCCCGCTAACCTTCCGCTAAATAGCAGTGCTCGCACTGTTGTGTTCCGGTAGGGGGTTAAGGCAGCCGGTGAAATTTCTGGCACAGAGGCATTCCATCTTAGGCCTCAGATTTCGAATGCGTTGCCTACACGCATTCGAGATCTTATGGTTTCTTAATGGGGGATCAATGATCCCGGATCATAGGATTTCTGAGTTCATGGGCCGCAGTGACCACTTACCATCAGGTGCGCTGTGCGCTCGTTTGCCTATATCTACTACTACTACTACTACTACTACAGCCTATTTGCGTCCCACTGCTGGGCACAGGCCTCCTCTCATCACGAGAGGGCATGGGCTATAGTCCCCACGCGGGCCCAGTGCGGATTGGGGACTTCACGCACATCTTTGAATTACTTCGCAGATGCGTGCAGGTTGCTCAAGGTTTGCAGGTGGTTCAACCTACCGCCTCTCATGCAGAGGGTCGGGGGTTCGATTCCGGCTCGCACCTCTAAGTTTACTTATGTGCGAAATTTATTGAATTCACCACTGAGCTTTTCGGTGAAGGAAAACATCGTGAGGATAAAAATAACAATAATAATATTACTTACAAGTCTGCCCATTGGCCCCGTATAAGGTGATAAGCGATAACGCATTATTAGGCGACTCTTGCACGGTTAGAGCGGTTTCGCCGCCCTCTATAAGCGGCCGCGTTTGTACCAGCTTCCAAGGAAACGGCTGAGTTGATACCGATGTTTCCAGCTTTTGAGCGTATAGCTGGCTTTCTTGGATGTAAAGCTGTGGAGAGAATTCAAAACATAAGCCTTAAAATCATTTTACAATCATCATACTTATAGTTATATTTATTTATTTGAGGAGAACCAACAGCTTAACTACAACAGCATAAGATACTTAATTAAAAACAAAAAGCCAATTATAGGATCTCACAAATAGCGACAGCATATTATGTTAAAACTAATTTATAGTAATTTTGTATTTACAATAAACTTATGGAGCAGAGCAGTGATACGACGTTCTGTTATACAATGCAAGAACTAAGAGAGCGAAGCGGGCGTGCCGCGGCAGCGGCCGGCGAGTGTCATAACCGAAGTAAAGTAATAGTTACATTACAGACCTAGGGTGGTGAATTCGTAAATGTCCCAGATCGCAGGTTTCTGTGGTCCGAACCGAAGGTGAGGGCCATAAATATGCGATCTGGGGCTTTATGAATTACCGCCCGTGGTTTGTCAAAAGTTTTACGTCTTGCCTTGGCCAAGAAGTGAGATTTTCTCTCCGCGTAGCGGGCAGAAAATCCCACTTTACGGCCAAGAATGATGTAAAGTATTTTAGGTCTGTAATGTACTATTTTTATTGATAACAAATGTTACAAGTCTTAGGATATCACAACCTTAATTAAGTGAACCCGAATAATGAACGTAAATATATGAGTGGATAGGTAAAAGCTCTTCTTGAAAACACATTTTCTATATCTTAAAAATCTGCATTTTCTTGAGAATCTAATACATTGACGTTGCCTTTTTACCTGTGTACGATGAACTCCAATGTACAAAGAAGGCGGCGGCGCGGAGTCATCGGTCAAGGCTCGCGTACATTCCCAGAGGACGTCGATGGTTTTTAAAGCACCGTCTTCGAGTCGCCACATCCCAGCTATGGGCGCTTCCATCTACAAATATAAAGTAGGCTGAGTTGCATCACCCGCAGTTGAAGGACTAGTCAAGGTTAAACATAGCCAGTCATTCAGTACAGAAACGCCTTTTACCGTACTTATATGTAGTGTAAAATCCAAACACAGTCGGACGGTTGGAATCAACCCACCGAGTGCCTACAAAAATCCTGGCGGTGGTTGGGATGAAATAAGCGAGAACTGGATCGCATTCCGCGTTCTATTTGGACTTTCAGCGGTATAATTATATGTGTATGTTTGTCTATATATGAAAAAAGCCGTTGTGGCCTAGTGGTTCGGCCTACCGCCTCTCATGCCGAGGGTCGGGGGTTCGATTCCGGCTCGCACCTCCAAGTTTACTTACGTGCGAAATTCAATTTGAATTTACCATGAGCTTTTCGGTGAAGGAAAACATCGTGAGGACACCTGCACGCATCTGCGAAGTAATTCAAAGATGTGTGTGAAGTCCCCAATCCGCACTGGGCCCGCGTGGGGACTAAGCCCACAACCTGGGCCCGCAACACAGGCCTGTGACCAACAGTGGGACGCAAATAGGCTGTAGTAGTAGTTTGTTTATGTATGCACACGCTCTCTCTATCTCTCTGGGCGCACAAACAGTGATTCAATCCGTGTGTGCAGGGCTTGAAACAGGTTTTTTCCCCCATACATATAAACCGGTTTACTTATCGTTCTTTCGTTTACTATTTCATGTTTAATAAGGCTATTAAAATAATACGAAGTAATAATCTAAAATACACTATGGAGTTCCACATAAAGAGTATAAAATAACTCTATATTTGGCTATTTCGGGGTTTTTTTAATTAACCGGTTACAAGCCCTGCGTGTGTGTCAGTCTGTCCGTACCTGCGCGCGCCACAGCCCCGCGTCCCTCGCGACGGCGACCGTCCCCTCGGGCACGGCCACGCGCACGTCCACGGCGCCCGCGCCGCCGCCCGCCGGCCCGAGGCACTCCGCGCTCGACGATAAAGCTAGATGGTGCTCCGCTACGCTGAAGTTCCATCTGTGAATGATTATGGTTTCTTGAAATGAAAACGAATGAACTTCTTTTGTTTTTGTTTTTTTTTAGTAATAATTTTAAGGACATAGTGTATTAACTTAAACTTGTATTTTTTTAAATCTTGTCTAGTTTCTAAGTGCAAATTGCGTGCCGGATATCGGTAGATTGTGACGTACATAAATAGTATTTATAAGATCTAATTGTAAAACTCACAATATTGCAAAAAAATATATTCATTCATTCATTCATTCAATACAGTTGCTCAAAAAGTAAACATTTCGATACCTGTTTAACGTGCCAAAAGTTTGTCATTTCCGAAGGAGCGCTTTTTGTTTTTTGACAGCTAGTGAGCGTGCCTAAAGATGTTTTTTACGAACTAGTGCGTAAAGTTTTTTGAGCGTCATCCTGTTCGTTTTTTTTTTCGCTAATGTATTTAAAAAATGTCGTTTGATACTCGTACGAAATTGTCATTTTCACTCATCCCTAGTGTTAACGCTCGCTTTCGCTCGCGCCAACATAACTAGGGACTCGTGATAAAAAGACAAACTGTTCGCACTTGTATCAAAATGTACTATGTTAGCGCGACGTGCCTGGAAGGCAAAAGCAAAAGACGACAATAGGAAAGAGATAAGGTAGGAGAGAATAAGCTTTTTTTTTTTTTTTTGCCAGAGGCGGCTTTTACAGCTTCACCGGACAGAGGGCGAGCGACCTGATGGGTGCTCAGCAAGTGGGATTTTAACTTAGCATGCCTAAGGGTGCTCCTATATTAGAAGCCATTGCTCTGAAACTACTTATGCATTTCGAGTACGGCTTCCGTTAGCGCGATGCAGCGCCGCACAGCGACATCTATCGGCGACAAAAGTAAACTCACTTCTCCTGGCCGGAGCGCGGGTCGAGCGCCCGCACGGTGTTCCCGTGCCGGCGCAGCGCCGCACAGCGACATCTATCGGCGACAAAAGTAAACTCACTTCTCCTGGCCGGAGCGCGGGTCGAGCGCCCGCACGGTGTTCCCGTGCCGGCGCAGCGCCGCACAGCGACATCTATCGGCGACAAAAGTAAACTCACTTCTCCTGGCCGGAGCGCGGGTCGAGCGCCCGCACGGTGTTCCCGTGCCGGCGCAGCGCCGCACAGCGACATCTATCGGCGACAAAAGTAAACTCACTTCTCCTGGCCGGAGCGCGGGTCGAGCGCCCGCACGGTGTTCCCGTGCCGGCGCAGCGCCGCACAGCGACATCTATCGGCGACAAAAGTAAACTCACTTCTCCTGGCCGGAGCGCGGGTCGAGCGCCCGCACGGTGTTCCCGTGCCGGCGCAGCGCCGCACAGCGACATCTATCGGCGACAAAAGTAAACTCACTTCTCCTGGCCGGAGCGCGGGTCGAGCGCCCGCACGGTGTTCCCGTGCCGGCGCAGCGCCGCACAGCGACATCTATCGGCGACAAAAGTAAACTCACTTCTCCTGGCCGGAGCGCGGGTCGAGCGCCCGCACGGTGTTCCCGTGCCGGCGCAGCGCCGCACAGCGACATCTATCGGCGACAAAAGTAAACTCACTTCTCCTGGCCGGAGCGCGGGTCGAGCGCCCGCACGGTGTTCCCGTGCCGGCGCAGCGCCGCACAGCGACATCTATCGGCGACAAAAGTAAACTCACTTCTCCTGGCCGGAGCGCGGGTCGAGCGCCCGCACGGTGTTCCCGTGCCGGCGCAGCACGAGCACGCGGCGGCCGGCGCCCGCGGCCTGCTGCTCGCTGCTGCAGCCGCCGGAGCCGCACGAGTAGAGCACGGCACCGGTCGCCGTGTCTATGCCCTGCCAGATACTCTCTTTGGCACCTGGACAGAAGAAATGGATATGTTGCGGATGGCGTACGTTGTTTAGTGTCTATGTCTATATCAAATATCATCAAAATCCGTTCAGTAATAGGTAAGTGTGTGAAACCGTAAAAAACAAGAATCAATCAATACAGACTATATTTTAAGTTTGAATTGTTAATAAATACGATCAGCAGCAGCACCAATTTAAAGAATCGTAAGAGGTTTAAAGCCGTTCCCTGACCCAGCATCGTCAAATTGCTCATGTAAAATATACTTTTCTAAGAAATGCTAAAAGCTAAAAATATGAAAAAAAGACATATGTTATATTTGATTATATCATCCTTAATTTGACAGCTTTCGTTACACGTTTCACGAAACTTCGCTCGATACAATTTAATTCCAAAGTAACCTCTAACTCGGACCTTTAGTCCAACTTTACTCCAGTTTATTATATGCCATGTTTTTAGACAGTATTTTTATATAAATTAAAACGTGTTAAATACCAACTAAATCGGGCGTTCTGTGCGTAGCGCTTTCTCTTTCACTCGTTGCACGAGTGACAGTGACGGCTGAGCTGGGTTTAGGAAGGAACGGCCTTAAAATACGAGTTCACTTTCGTTTAGTATGACTCATAATCGAGTGCAAGGTTTCTACGATTAGTCACAACAAACCTGACTCGTGCGGCGTGCCTACCTTTGAGATAACAACATGTTTATACATAAAGTTCGTCGTTATACAACAATAACTTGTTAAGAAACTCTTGTCGTTACCTATATCCATAAATACTTATACATTCGAAAGTAGCTCTGTATGTTAATCTCTTCACGCTTCAACTGCTGGACCGATTTCGATGAAATTTGGAATGGTGATTGGTGAAGTCCCGGGAAAGGACATAGGCTACTTTTTACCCCGGAAAAACGCATAGTTCCCGCGGGAACGCGATAACCGAATATCATGGCACCTCGAGCATGGCTGATTTTTTTGAATAAAAGTAAGAAATGAATGTAGAATTCTCTACAAAAATGTTTCATAATCACAATGTGTGACATTGTCTAGTAAAACTAACTAAACAAATAAAAACATCATCAGAAGTGTTACTATTTTGACGAAGCGTGTTGTGGATTACCTACGGTGTTTTCTTTTTGACGGAGCATGTTGTGGATATTCTTTCTGGTATTTATGTGTTCCTTTAATAAATTTACATTTTTGGCAACTAATAACTTTCAATATTTTTTCAAGTTTAAATTCGCCGGGCCATCTAGTTGAAACAATAAAAAAGATATATTTTTTTTACCTATACAGCAAGCACATGACCTAGTACCTAGTAGTAGTGACCTTTACACATACTCATACCATTTCTTCCAGTATTTCTACTTGATAAACAACGCAAATACATGTGTTTGATTATTCTTATCAAGTTGATAAGGAAATTAATTGCGAACAAGAGTATGCACAATAGTGACGGCTACCATATTGACAATAAATTTAATTCTAATACTAGTTTTTTTGTCACAATACCAGATTATGCTTTGATTACTTACGCCTACGTTACGCCTTATCAGACGTAACTGAGTAACTTGAGAAGTATAATGCGTATGTACTACTAAATCTTAGTTTATTGAATTTTGCATGCAGTATGATAGGGCTAAGTATTAGCAACTTTAGCAATTATTTTTTATAAATGAAGAGCTGGTGGATTCATATACAATGTGGGTCAGAAAATATGGCAAATAATTAACCCACAGTATCGGCTATCGATTCTAAGTATATTGTATAGGTCTTTAATTTTTTTAACGCTTTAATCCTATACAAAATTTTTTTTTTACCAACTCAAAAAAAATTAAAAACCTATACAATATGCTTAGAATCGATAGCCGATACTGTGGGTTAATTATTTGCCATATTTTTTGACCCACCGTGTATACATAACTGACATCTAAAAGAGCCCAAATCACACTCATGTTCTGAAATCTCTAACATATCATACAAAATATCCCGCATAATATAATTCGCAAGGGCTTTGAAACTTGGTTTAAAAAAACTTTGCTACCAAAAAATATGTTACTTATCAGCCTTTATTACCTGCTACAACTAGATCATCGGAGTATTTAAACGAAGATGACAGCAACTCATCAGCATCAAATGGCAAAGGCTCTATGTTGTCCCCGCTAAGACTGTACAGGGTGCCACGGAGGGATGGGACAAGGCGCACCCATTTGCCACCTGATGTGAGCTAAAAGAAAGAAGAAAGGTGAGAAGAAATGTGAAGGCGTGGTGGCCTAGTGGTTCGACCTACCGCCTCTCATGTGGAGGGCACCTCTAAGTTTACTTTTGTGAGAAATTCAATTTGAATTTACCACTGAGCTTTTCGGTGAAGGAAAACATCATGAGGAAACCTGCACGCATCTGCAAAGTAATTAAAGGATGTGTGTAAAGTCCCCAATCCACACTGGGCCCCGTGTGGGTATTATAGCCCAAACCCTCCTCTGAGAGGAGGCCTGTGCCCAACAGTGGGCCGTAAATAGGCTGTAGTAGTAGTAGTGAGCTAAAAAATAATATAATAAGTAGATATTATGTTATTTATAGTATTTCTAAGTAAATCAATCAATCAATGTAATCCTTATTACAGGACTGAGTACAGGATTATAAGTAAATAGTGTCATTGTAACAGATGTTATTTACATCATTATAGACTATTTTCCCTTCATGTTTTGTGAATATATTTACTTTTAATGTAAAAAAAAGCAACTTACCTCCACATGATGCAAATTAGATGACAATAGGGGCTGAGTCTCAATTTCCCAAACTTTGTCCCCAGTTTCTGTAGCAAATGCTGTTAATTTACCATCAAGCGTGCTCACAATCATCAGGCTGCAAAAATGATAAAAAAACACCTGTACAGACAGTCCAGTTTCTCTTACTTTTTGTATGCTGATGCACAAAAATAATGTGTGTTTAGAGCCTACATACTATTCAATGGTACTATTGAAAAGCATGTAAAAAAATATAAAAGAATGTCAAATAGGGACAAATTCAGGACACAGCTATTAGGGCTAATGATATAATAAATACTAAAATAAAGGATGTTTAAATTAAAAGAATGGTAAAAACTAAAATGAACTTTTAAAAATACTTAAAAATTAAGCTAAGAATGGTAAAAATGCAAAATTCATGCAGGCAATGCTAAAAGTAGGATGACATTAACAAGTACTAACAGGTTCACTTATAAAAAAACTTTTTTTTTTCAATGTTCAAAAGGCCTCAATCTTCTTTTATACTACAAATAAAGTAAATTAAAATTAGCAAATAAAGTCAAATAGAATTTCAAAAATAAGAACATGAGCTACATGAATTTATATAAAATAAAAGATTGTTTACAATTTTTTTTTTCAGTTTTCTCTATTTGAGAGTATTATAAGAGTAATGTAAATATATAGGAACTTATGTATAAAGGCAAAGAGATGTGTTACTTACTCATTTTTGTCTGTATTTACATTGTGAGGATTACAAAATGGTAATTGCTGGACTGTGTCTTCGGCACGATAGGAACTTACAATGCATGTAAGAACGAATGCGGCCTTCAAAGCTATAACCTTCCAATACCAATCTGACATTTTATCAATATAAAACTATTTTCGGACATTTCAAACTGGATACAGTTTTATTTTTGTTATTACGAAACTTTTATTGGAAATTACAACCTTCTCTACAAGGCTCTCACAAACTCTGCTTGACAGAATGAAAATAGTCCGACCGAAACTTGTTTTATTTTGAAACAAAGTAGCCAATCACTCGCAGCGATTTTTATCCATGATTGGCTGAAATAATCACACCATTCTCAAGCGAAGTCCGTAAAATACGCAAAATCAAGTCCAGGCACGTCCACGTAATTGACGTTAACTGTCAAACAAATCTGCAAATATCGTCCTTTACAATAATAACGCGTCAAGATATATTTATCAAAAAGTACCTTACTGGAGGCGCGTAAAGTTTAATTTTGAAGTACTAGGGTTACCATTTAGAAATAGAATCAATATGGTCTATTGTCGTGTGTTAAATCTAATAAAAACCGTTCGGTAATAGAAATATATTTTTTTATTCCGTTGAAATAAAAATGTATTATTTACTAACTTTTTTTAATATTTCTTATTTAAAAAGACCATTTTAAAATATGAATCATATGTTTAAATTGAAAACGCTTTGAGACAGTAAACAGGCAACCATAAATCATTGGCTATATTTTTTTTGCAACATAGACATTTCAGAACGTAAATATTTTGACATTAAAGTTGTCGTACGTTTTCCACGCTCTACTGTTTTTGAGAAGATTTGTAATCACAATTGTTTTGGGAAGCACGAGGACCGGTACTCTTCATATAGCTGCTGATTTGGCCTGATCCACGACTACCGACGTAGAAAACAACGTCCCTTGCATTTGAATATCGAAGTTTTCAAATCCATCAAGATGACTCTGGGGCCGTACAACAGGCATCAATCGGATAGGAAGAAGTGGGTTTTGGATCATATTATTCTTCTTTATGCGTTAATTGTAATGTTTTACTGTAGGTTAATATTAACGTTATTTTCTATTACAGACAAGCAGCTTTGGCCGCCGCGTTTCCGCAAGGCATTCGCTGTCAGAAATGCCTTGAGTTTGGGCATTGGAGCTACGAATGCAAGGGCAAACGCAAGATTCTGGTGCGCCCATCGCGCACACAGGTCCTCAAGAAAAACTTGAAGGAGAAGGAAAAGGCAGCATGCAGGTATAGCTTCAAGCTATTTTTTGTTTTATAGGTCAGGAGTCATTCCACACGTTGATTCCTTTCTAGTTATTACTTTCTCCTCTCTTAACAAAATCCCGATACTATGATTTCATTGTTTAAATTACGAAAAATCCGTTAGTACTTGAATTTATTTTGTTTTTTTAGTGAACTACCCTCACAAATTGTCCAGTTTGTATCAGACTACTAATATTAATAGAATACTGTACCAAAAATGAGTTTATTTCTAACATTCTTGTCTTTTCATTCAGTGGTAGCAGTTGCAAGATTCCGAGCAAAAAAAAGAAGCGTGAAGAATCTAGCTGCTCGGACTGTTCCGACAACAGCTCTTCGGACAACTCTTCAGATTCCTCAGACAGCTCCAGCTCATCTGAGTCCGACAGCAGCAGCAGCGACTCGGAGAGTGACAGCGGAGACAGCAGCAGTTCTGGCTCAGGTAGCGATTAAATAACTGTAACTCTAGTTAGTACCTTCTCACAGTAGTAAATCTAACAATCCAACAATTTAAACTACTTGGTTAAAAAACAAAGTTTAGATGCATGGCAACCGAAAATGAGGGTAGATTTGAATTAGGCAGGTTGTTAGGTCACTTAATGGCTAAAATATTTGGTATGTTTAAAATATCTGTTAGCACAGTTTAAATGTGTTTTTAAACTTCATCAATCCATAATATACAAGAAAAATCTAGAAACTAAGCTATTCTTAGATTGTTACTGTGAAAAGGCAAACTTGCAGGTAGGAATGCTGGTCATTTTATTTAAAAGATTATTTTGTCTATTTGATTTTTAATACTTTTGAATGTGTGATTTTTTTTTAATTTACTACTTTATATGATGCTAGACTATGGTTCTATAAATGTAGTGTCTTGTAATGTATGTTACCTAATTGCTAATAAACAATGAAATTGTGACTACAGTGAGTTTATAGCATAGAGGACTTGTTGAAACATTGTAACTTGTTTATTGGTGATGAAGGTCATTTTAGAAGAGGATTTTAAACTATTTTATTAATATTAAGACTTGAGATGCCGAGTTTATTGTTCTTATTTGTCTGTTATTATTTACATGGGTAATTTCGAAGAAAAAATTCAAGATAATATTTAAAATTACCAACATGATTTAGAAAGTTTACTCTTAACATCTAATCTAGATCTTAAATAAGAAATCAATTATCTTATTTTCTATGTACCTATCAAATAACTTAAGGTTTCACAATACTACTCATGACATTTAATGTTAGTGTACTATTGTTTAATTGCTTTGTATAATTGCGATAGATGCGTTAGTTAGATGTAGAGCCATCGCAGTAGATACATGTTTAGACCATCTGTATGTATGTGTATTTTATATGATAATAAGTTAATTCTCATTTGTTTCAATAGTAATAATTAATATATATATGTCATCTCATAAATTTTGATATAAAATAAATTAAAGAATTGATGGCGAGGAAATGGTTTTATTTCAAAACGAAACTAGTTTTTTCGGGACATGAGGCCCATCATAAGATTTTTATGTCCCAGCCAGTCCCACTGCTGTTCACCGGACTTCTCTCACAAGAGGGTTTGGGCGCCCAAGACTTGCTAGGACCACTAGGACTTGGTGGATATTGTAGTATTGTTAAGTGTATGCCTACCTACACAGCCTGTACTTAAACAACGAATGTTAGTACATTTAGGGCTGATTTTTCTATCGTCAGATAAAATTTATTCATGGAATAGTCCGTAGAAAATTTGAATTAGTTCCGGAATAAAACCGAATAGTGTATGGAATGGACTATCCGAAGAATAAATTTCATCTGACGATAGAAAAATCAGCCCTAAATGTACTAACATTCGATAGAAAAATCATCCCTTAGCGTTATTTCTATTACATGAAATAATAGTTGCAAACTTGCCGCCTTATATTAAGGTTGACAACTGGTTGAAAACTATTATACTAGAAAATTAGATTTTACAGAATAAAACATTTAATTGAATATTTCGTTGATTTAAACTCTACAAGTAGACAAAGTGGGAAAAGGGCAAGATGATTAGAAAACTGTAAATTTTGATAAGAGTGAGATAAAAATAAAACCCCAAAATATACCAAAAGACTTTATTCAATACAAATTGGTCAAAATTTAAAAGAACAGGTTCATTTTGTACTATCAAAGTAAGGCACTTACAACTAACACTTAAGACTGTGTACACATTTTAAGCACAAAATGCGTTTTCGTGAGAATTTCCGAAGGCGATATCGTGGTTTTAGGGTCGGATTTTTTGAAGTTAAATTGCTGTTTAGGAGAGTTAAAGTCTTCGTTGAGTGCACTGCAGAGCAAAAAAATTTTTTTGTTCAACAGTTATTTTATAAGAACTCTATGTTTCCATGGTATTTTACGAAAAACATCGTCAGAGCCATCTTTCAGGTATAAAACAAGCATTATATTGTACTATAACATTTTATTTAATGCGTTTATCTGAAAAAGTAAATGGTCTTAAAGTGCACCGCAGAGCAATAATTTCGAAAATGTTATATTTAATTTAAAAAAGACACTACTTTTAAATGTCAAAATCGGTCCAATTCAGTATTTTTTTTTAATATGTATTAAAAGGTTTTTATGAACGTTGTATACAAGTTATGAAGGAGCAGATATTGTTTAACAGGCAGAATTTTTTTTTTGCCCGTTAAATGATTTTAGTTACTTATTACGAGTTTTTTAAATGCATCATTATAACCGAGCGCGCAAACGTTTTACGATCAGTTCACGCCGGGCCATCCCAGAGTGAGGACGTATCGCTCGCTCGCGCCGTCCGCTCCGACACCGAGGTCAATGCTCGTTTCGCGTCGGCATTGCTTACTCGTAGCGCGACTGATACGAATTGATACTTTTGTAAGTATTTGTTAGTACCTATGTAAAATTACGGTATATTATATTAATTATTACATGACATTTAGTGATTAGACGATTTGATGTAACAATATTCAAATGTCTTCTATTAATTAAACTTTTCAGAAATGGGTAACAAACGCAAGCGGTACGGATGTAGCAACACATTCAAATCTTTGACTATCGCCAGAAAAGTAAAAAGGTAAGTCACAGTTTTTCGGTCATTAAATGAATTAAATGCCCATATTCGGCAAGAAACATGGATGCTGAACAAGCAATAGCTGAAAAGAAAATTAATTTTTGGAAAGTTATGGTTCCGTTAATACCAACCACGACTGGTACTATCAGATCCAAGGTCAACTGCATATCAGGTAAGAAATAAATTTGTTATGTTACTATATCATAGGTACCTATATATTTACTAGGTAGATTTAAGTTTTTATGGTTTTACTTACAAACGTCATTATTTAACAAATGTCATTATTTTCAGCAAAAAAAACATATGTCTGTTTGCGGTCTGGACAGGGCAACAATTTCCATTTAAGAAGGCAAAAATTTCCCGAGACGACGCCTTTTGGGAATCGAAAATGAAAACCAAGCTCTTGGATTTTTATGAAGTGTCTTTTGCCCGAAATGATTGATTCCAGAAAGAGAATATAAGGGACACACGTTTTTGAAATAAACTACGTTATTGTTTCCCTTTTTATTTATTAACAAGTTTTTACCTGGGACGTGACACATCTAATGCACTCGAACACACTCGAACACACGAACACACTCAATCACACAGAAACAGACAGACAGGCAGATAAGCAGTTATTTATTATCTATATATATAAAACAAGAAACTGACTGACTTACTGACTGACTGACTGACTGATCGATCAACGCAGAGCCGAAACTACTGGTCGTACAGAGCTGAAATTTGGCATGCAGGTTCGTTGGAAAACGTAGGGGAGCACTAAGAGAGGATATTTGGAAATTCCCCCCCTAAGGGGGTAAAATGGGGGTTGAAAGTTTGTATGAAACTTCTAAACCACTAAGCTTGAAAACGTGAAACTTGGCAGGGATGTTCCTTTTATAACATAAATGAACGTCAATAAAGGATTTTTGGAAATTCCCCCCTTAAGAGGGTAAAACGGGGGTTGAAAGTTTGTATGTAACTTCTAAACCGCTAGACCTATAAACATGAAATTCGGCAAAAAGGTTTCTTTTATGACATAAATGAGCTATTTTCCGGGATAAAAAGTAGCTTATGTCCCCAGGGTTCCAGCTATCTTCATACCAAAATTCATAAAAGTCGGTTCAGCGGTTTAGCCGTGAAAGCCTAACACACAGACAGACAGAGCTACTTTCATATTTATAATATTAATATGGATTTTACCACTTGGAAAAAATATGTGCAAAGTTGCAAACCCAATTTTATTTATGTAGCTACTTGTTTTTTTAACCTACTTTAACCCGAGGTGGAATGTAATATGACACCTAATTAAGCAATTTTCAACTTTCACTTTTCAAAAATAGAACATTTTTTATGAAAATTCTGTATATGAAAATGTATCAAGACTAGTTGGGCAACGCGCTAATGCGCTCGAACCTTACGCACACAGAGAGTAAAGAAGTGTGCGTTAGTGTTTCGCCGATCATAGCGTCCGCGCAAGTTATGACTTGAACGAATTTGTGTACACAGTCTTAATATTAAAGCAATACAACATTAACATAGTTACCATAGATCCTAACAAATTACAAAAAGGTGGGTAATTGTTTTTTATTCATCCATAATATATGCCCTGCATAAGTAGGTAATTAAAATACATTTATTCTAAAATTATTCAATCTAAATTGATTAATGTGATGATTTTCGCAAAATGCTGTGATTCTGAAACTTGTGAATCTTTTTTTACAAGTACGTATTATTTAAAAAAAAGGTAAAGATCAATTAATTATGTATTATTGGCATTCAAAACGGTGTACAAGAACTTTACTAATCATACGAGTATCAGATTATTACAATATTTCAGCGATTTATCATCAAAGGTGGGCAGACATGACTTTGCAATGTTTTTCTTATTTCCTCACAGTTTTTTAATATTAATAATAAAATTACTAAACTTCGATTAAGGCGATAAAGAAGATCTCCCTCTCAAAAAATCTTGAAAAAAATTGATTGTCTGTGAAGTCGGTTTACGGACGATAATTTTACGTGCTAACGTCACGCTTAGGCCGATGAGCCGATCGTGCCTCTATCGCTTGCTGTATCATGTGGTTTTCAAGATGTTATTATCACGTCAAAATATGAAATGGAGAATTTACCTTCAGAATGTCCTTGCAACAATACAATACAACTCTAAAATGTAAACTTAATGTAAAAAAAATCATTCCTCAGTTGGAGCTTCTGGGAGAGTATGAATTATAATCTTTCTCTTCTGGTCATAGCTGAAGTTGTTCATTTTGAAAATACGGCTGTCGTAGAAAGGCTTCAAATCAGTTATGTTGATCTGCCTAGCTCGCTCTATGAGATCGCGCTCGGATATTTCTATGGTGGACTGGGAATGGTTGTGAAGGCCTCGCATGTAGGCTAACTGATCCATGGTGAGTTGACGCAGGATGTAGTATAGGAGCTCGCTGTGATCCTTCTTATATGACAGGTACTTTTGGAACGTCTGAAAGTAAATGTTTTAGTTATTATGTGGATGATAGTGTTAAGGCCGTTCATAGACCCAGATCAGCCGTCACTGTCACTCGTGGGACGAGTGAAAGAGAAAGCGCTACGCACAGAACGCCCGATTTAGTTACTTTTTAACACGTTTTAATTTCTATAAAAATACCGTCTAAAAAAATGGCATTTATAAAGCTGTCGATGTATGCATATAATATGGATATTTTTTGTGTTATAATTAGTTTTACACTGTTTGATATAATAAACTGGAGTAAAGTTGGATTAGCGGTCCGAGTTAGAGGTTACTTTGGAATTAAATTGTATCGAGCAAAGTTTCGTAAAACGTGTATCGAAAGCTGTCAATGTAAGGCTGATATAATCAAATGTAACATATGTTTTTTTCATATTTTTAACTTTTAACATTTCTTAGAAAAGTATGATCTTAAATGAGCAATTTGACGATGCTGGGTCAGGGAAGGGCCTTAAGCCGGAGCCCCACTGAAGCGCGCTATACGCAAGCACACGCTATTTGCTGTGTGCAAAGTCAGTGGTGGGGATTACGAAAACGATCGCAGCATGTCGCATGTCCAAATATGACATTTCTGACGGACGCCAGAGGACGCCAGTGAAGTGAAATGTCACTGATGCGTAATTATTCTGGAGCGAGTAATGGTTTTTGCTAAAACTTCAGTGACTGTAGGAATGGAGGGTAGGTGAAAACATTTTCATCATTGCCAAACAGTTAACTGTAATTCCGCATTTATGGTACTTGTAATAAAGTACCATAAATCAAGTGTCATTTTTTCAATGATGGTGAAAAACACAACTTAGAAGGCGCGTGGGTTAAGCAATAATAGACTGCTTTAACGGATTAAGTGCTTCGCGGCGCGCCTTCCAAGTCGTGTCGTGCTAAAATAAATAATTTTACCTGTCGCATAGCCCGCATGACGCTGTATTTCTGCGTGTCGACGAAGCTCTCCAGCATGGTTCGTATTGCCATGTTCACGTCTTGCTCGGCCACCTGTGCGCGGAGGTGCATTCGCGCATGCGCCTCGCTCATTCGGATCACTGGGGAAATTAAAAACAAAACAAGTAATTAAAATAAAATAAAAATGTTTAAAAAGCTTTCATTAAAGTACTCGTCAAGACTGATCAAACGAGACCCAACTCGTTGGGGTTGTGTCGTTTAACTACCGAGTTCCTATGGCCACCGTTCGGTTCCGTCATCAGATCAGCTCCATGTCATAAGTAATAATTTTGCATTGTCATCCGATTTACACATGCGTCAAAATTTCAGCTCAATCGGTAACCGGGAAGTGGATCAAAGGACCATGGGCAACTTTGTATGGAGCCTGGTTCTGAAACCAACAGAGCTGAAACTTAAGTCATTAAATAGGTCTTTAAATCTACTTTATTTCATTATATGGGCACAAAGCCGAATTCCATTGCAGAACTGAGATATTTATATTTCAGTCAGAGTAAATAAGATATATTAAAAAACAGGTTCTCTTTGAGATAGAGATAGGTACTTAGGTAGAAGAGGTTTTAAATGACTGAAATAATATTATTATTGGTAAAACACGATATTCAACAAGAAATGACACCGAAAGAAGAATTAATGGAACGGTCAATATCCCTACCTTCATTTTTTAAATTGGGTTTGCTCAATACCTACCCTCCAGAATATGAATATTCTCCGAATGCATTTATCGTAGCTCGTACTCACCGTGACTAAAATACAAATATCTTAGTTCTGCAATGGAATTTGATTGGTGCCCATATAATGAAATAAAGTAGATTTTAAGACCTAGTTATTGACATAACTCTCAATGCGGGTGGTTTCAGGCCCATTTTGACGCATGGTCCTTTAACTTGCAAGAATTTATTACAGACAAACAAACAAACAAACATCGGAACTACTACTAACACAGCCTAAGTGCGTCCCACTACTGGGCACAGACATCTCATCACGAGAGGGTTTGAGCTATAGTCCCCACGCGGGCCCAGTGCGCATTGGGGACTTCACACACATCTTTGAATTACTTCGCAGATGCCTGCAGGTTTCCTCACGATGTTTTCCTTCACCGAAAAGCTCAGTGGTAAATTCAAATTGAAATTTCGCACATAAGTAAACTTAAAGAGGTGCGAGCCGGAATCGAACCCCCGACCCTCTGCACGAGAGGCGGTAGGTCGTACCACTAGGCCACCACGTCACTCGTACACAACATCGGAACGGGTGAAACTAAATAAAAGCTTGTTCAACGAGTGGAGGCCCCATCGTATTCCTGCTCGCTAGTTGGCGCCACTATCTAATCTATTCTATATAAATTAATGGCTTCTGTCTTAAACACTTCGCCAATATCAAAGGGCCACAGGCCTGCAAGTTGTTCGGTAATAAAGGTAAATGTACGGTGTAAATGATTAATAAAATAAAATTGGAGAAACTCAACAAACGTCAACGCCCATCTTGGGTGACGGCCATTGAGAAACTCTGGGCGCCACTATCTAGAAGGTGGTTCATACAATACTGTCAATGTTACTGTGACATTTGACGTTTCGGAGACCTCAGTGCTGCCAATGAACGCTTGAATGGCTACTTCTCCCAGTGTTAGTAGTAGCAGATACGGCCTAAGCTAAGGAATATATACTTACTTACCTTATACTTATTATTTGAGGCATTCCCAGTTTAAGGGCCCTCGCCCACGGCGACTTTTTGTAGCGATGCTGTCTCGCGTTTCCAAAACGCATCAGTAGTAACAGTAGACGAGGCCATACAGCTCAAGGGCGGATCCAGCTTTCGACTCAGGGGTGGGGGGGGGGGGGTCACGTCATACAACCTCCCCCCTTTTCGCGTCAGGGGTTAAATATACATAATAGCAGTAAACCTAGTCCTGCCGAGATCCAGGCGGATCCAGGGGGGGGGGGTCCACGGGGTTGAACTTACCAGATTCAATGTGCCTAACGGTGATAGGTAAGCTGCCAGTGGCGAGAGACTCCTGTCGCAGCTGACTGTACATTTTGGCCACTTTATCTTGGTCCATGTTCTGAAAAAAAAACGATAATTTAAATTAGACGCGGGGTTGATTCTAGCGCCGTGGTAGCCTAGTGGTTTGACTACCGGGGTCTCAGGGTCGGGGGTTCGAATTTAAGTTCGAAAATAAATGAGCTAACCATGTATATTTTTTATAGAAACTATCTAAATAAAAGACGTGGTAGCCTAGTGGTTCGACCTACCGCCTCTCATGCAGAGCACCGGGGGTTCAAATCCGGCTCGCACATCTGAGTTTACTTATGTGCGAAATTCAATTTGAATTTACCACTGAGCTTATCGGTGAAGGAGAACATTGTGAGGAAACCTACAAGCATCTGCGAAGTAATTCAAGGATGTGTCTCATGCCTAATGCGGATTGGTCCTCTCTACTCTCGTGATGAGAGGAGACCTGTGCCCAGCAGTGGGACTTCAATAGGCTATTGTTATGGTGGTGGTGACATAACAATCCTGCTTGAATAGTTTAGGGAGTTTAGTTTGGGGTTAGGTAAATTTGTGTGGATTTCCCATGGTATTTATTTATTCCCACGGGATCGCGGGAATAAATAAATAAATATCGGTCATCTCCGACGACCCCACGAACCTGTAAGAGGACGAAACAAGTTCACCTGTAGTTTAGGGTGCACGTTCTCCCGGGAGTAGACGATGTACTTCTTGAGCAGGTCCTGGGGGATGTGGTACTCGGGGTCGGTGCCGGTGGTGTCCTCGAGCGGCGTGCCGCGCTGCGTGGGGTGGTGGCGGATGTGGGACGACACCACGAACCTGTAAGACAGGGCAATCCATCTTATCTTGTCTTCAGATTTAGAAAACACTCGACTCATTTGGGGTCTTTTGTGTGATTACTTCACCATGCATCTAAATCCATTGCTTCCTTCACCTCCACTAATTGGCCAAAAATGCTCATGTATGTCTGTCTGTTCTCCTCTGCAGGTTGCATTTCTCAACGAATTCTCGTGAAATTCTGTACCAAAGTTCCAAAATTATTATTTTTTGGCGATTCAGTTTTTGGAAAATTATCAAAATGGCGGAGCTACGGACGGGGATGAAAATAAAAATAAACTGTTTTAAGCTATAGCGGGGTCTACGGCTCTCAGAGCCACTAGTAAATTAATGATGGAGTGCAATGGTAGTGGGGGAGGCCTAGCAGTGGGACAAAAGAGGCTCCTAATAATAATAATAACTCTGTCTGTTTGTTACCTTTTCACGCTTAAACCGCTGGATCGGCTTAGACAAAATTTGGTAGGGACATAATAGGTCCGCACATCTTACTCCGCATGCGAACAGCTGGTTATAAGTTAAGAAGAAGTGTTTTGTCAAGAATATCCGCCCCTATATCTTGCCTTATAACCGGGCCACTTGGAGAACATCTGGAGGGGCATATGCCCTACTACTACAACTTCCACAGCCTATTTACGTCCCACTGCTGGGTACAGGCCTCCTCTCATCACGAGGGGGTTTGGGCTATAGCCCCCCACGCGGGCCCAGTGCGGATTGAGGACTTCCCACACATCTTTGAATTACTTCGCAGATGCGTGCAGGTTTCCTCGCGATGTTTTCCATCACCGAAAAGCTCAGTGGTAAATTCAAATTGAACTTCGCACATAAGTAGAAGAAGATATCTTGTCCGGTTCTACCGGGCCTAAGGGTGATTATACTTTTTGAATTTTTAGGGTATTTCTAACTTACTTGGCGAGATGCGCGTCCCGCATAGGTTCGGGCTCGTCCCGGACGACACAGAGCACGTCGAAACGGGACAGGATCGGTTCGGAGAGGTTGACGTTCTCCGTGAACGTTAGGGACGCGTCGTACCGCCCGCCTATTGGGTTGGCGGCCGCTATTATTGAACATCTGAAAAGCACGTCGTTCATTGAGATCTGGCTTCCTTTTCATTTGATACTAGCCGATTGCCCGCGACTTCGTCCCGTGTAGACTTAGAATTTGCGTACCTGATGATACTATACATATAGTAGGTAGTTATAGTTATAGAAGTTAATACTTCTAATGAAAAACCCGTATAAAACCCATTTCCGTAGAAATATCGGGATAAAAAGTAGCCTATTTTATTCCCAGGGTCTCAAACTATCTCCATACCAAATTTCATCCAAATCGGCCCAGTCGTTTCGACGTGAAAGAAGGACAAACAAACAAACACACTCGCATTTATAATATTAGTAAGGATAGTTGTGCCCCGCGACTTCGTCGGCGTGGAATATAAAATTGTCGATTACTTTTTTTCCGTTTTTAATGAAACAGCTTTATATGTAGCTCCGAATGATGATGTATCTACTATCGGAAACCGCACTAAAATTGATTGCGCAGTTCTGGAGATTAACTCTAACAAACAGACAGAAAGAGACTGAAAAATTACTCTTTTATTATAGTATAATAATATAGATAAAGATAGATTATTTATTTTATTTTATTAAGGTACAATAAGTGCCAGCAATATGGACATACAGCCAAGACATCTAGATGTACAACAATAAGGTACAATGTACACACTAACTAAAGGAAGAAAATGTCTCCAGGTTGCAATTATGTTTAGATTTAAATACAACATACCTAGCATGCAGAGACGTGACGATGCCAGCCTTAGAAATGGAGATGGACTGCTGTTCCATGGCCTCATGGATGGAGGTTCGGTCTTGGTCGTTCATCTTGTCGAACTCATCGATCAGACACACTCCACGGTCTGCTAAGACCAAAGCCCCGGCTTCTAGAGTCCAGTCTCTGTAAAAAACACGACCGTTTACCAGTTGCTACCGCTACTTGAAGCTAGATGGCGAGCCGAACCAGGCGCGGCGCACTCTTTGATTTCTTCGCGCTCGATACAAGTACCCGCCGGCTTCGCACCGTGGCGTGATGATTAGTGGTTGCCGCGCACTGCTAGCGAATGCACGCGCGCGCGTTTTCTCAATGTACGTCGCGAGTCGCAACGCAAGAGTCAAATGTGCTATGCAATTTGAATTACGTCAAAAAAATATTGTAGTAACAAGAAAAGTAAAATGATTTGGTAAAGAGTAAAATTATGAAATTTGGTGGTTCAAGACAACCCACATTTCTTATTTTTCTATAGGATTAATAACAATAACTATTGTATGTCCAGTATAATAGTATCATCGGGTACGCAAATTCTATGTACGCGGGACGAAGTCGCGGACAACAGCTAGTATATATGATAATGCAGTTGTGTGACTGTGTATCTTAATTTTGAATGTAGCAGATTCATAAATTGACAGATAAAGTATGTGATAACTTAATAGTAAATTACGTTGTAGCATCTGTGTAGACGAGTGTTTTTAATAATAATAAAACTAGTGTTTCTAATAATAATATAACTAACAACTTAAATATTTATTTTGTCCATCACCCACACCATTATAGCTAACCTATGTACCAATACTAGACGCATGATTTAATATGTTCTCGAGTGAGCTAGCCCTAGCGCTAGGGCGTGGCCTCCGAAAGAGCGCGCTGCATGCGATAAAAAGAGATGGCCACTTTGGGGGCTTGCGGCGCTCCAAAACCGGTTTTTTGTTAGCAGTCGGCCTTCTGTACGTTAGTACTATTACTTATTCTGTGGCCGAACGCAAAGCATATTTTATTGGTTAACAGTTTACAAGTCTCTGTGTAATAAGAGAGTTCAAAAAAGAGTTCTAGTTATAATATTAGATGTAAATTGTTTAGAAATACATTTTGCGGTATTTCGGGTAATCGGGGTTCAGCCACTGGACGCTAGATGTCGATGAAAATGGAAATGAAAATATTTATTCGGCAAATAGGCCACATCTGGGCACTTTTACACGTCATTTTTAAATGAATTTAACAGATATGAATTTACCAGCGCTTCCTAGACCCATTGCTTGAGAAGAAGCGCCGCAACAAACTCAGCAGAAGGCCTTTTTTCAAAATTTAAACATATAGATTTACATTACATTTACATGAATA
Source organism: Aethes cnicana (assembly GCA_963971205.1). Taxonomy (NCBI): domain Eukaryota; kingdom Metazoa; phylum Arthropoda; class Insecta; order Lepidoptera; family Tortricidae; genus Aethes; species Aethes cnicana. The sequence continues at coordinate 4,041,656 of OZ020291.1, read as the reverse complement.
TGTATGATCTAGTGTTAACCCGCGTTCCCGCGAACGAGCTGTAGTATAGGCTCTGCTACTCGTTTTATTTTATTCCTCTATGTTTATAGTAACAATTTAAAAGTTCACATTACCTTGTAGTAGGATTTTTCCTCACATAAGCGGTCAAACCGACAGCGCTAGCGCCTTGGCCCGTGGTGAAAACTGCCCTTGGTGCAATCTGTGTGAGACAATAATAATGATTGTTCACTATAATACCACAGATTATTTAATAGTACTACATACAGAATGGCCACGGAATCACCCGCCTGAATCTAGCCGGCGCGCAACTCGCGCCCAACTCGCCCTTACCGTCATTTGTTTCATCCGGAGATGGAGAGTGAATCATTGGCCCCATGGTCTAAGAAAACAAGGTCTGCCGATCCGGGCGACGTGTCACCCTTACGTCAAAGTCGAGTTGCCACTTTATTGCAATAAAACAAAAATGAAGGAAATATTTGCTGCCGTTATAATGCAATAGTACATTACAGACCTAGGGTGGTGAATTCGTAAATGTCCCAGATCGCAGGTTTCTCTTTAAAAAATACGTGTCCAATACTTTTCAATAATCTTCCTGATAGACTAAAGAAAAAAAAGTTGTCGTCATCCCTATTATGTTATTTATTGCAAAGGATTAAAGTTGAAAGTTACCTTTTCAGTGTACTTCAGGAATTGTGATTTGGCGGTACCGGGGTCGCCGCAAATTAGAACATTGATGTCTCCTCTTAATTTGTGTTTTTCCCCTGTGAAAATAATTGGTCTATGTAAAATGGTGGCAAATATACTGAATTCAGAAAAAAAATGCTATTGTTATATTAACAAAGTTAAAGCGTAACATTTAATGGAAGAACAAAAGAATGGAGATCAGCTGCTGCCAGCTTTAGCTGTTGTATGGTGAAGGGGAAAATCTTTAAAAATGTCTTATGTTCCACGATTAATAGCCCAACTCTCAACTCAACAGCTCTCGTGATGAGAGGCCTGTGCCCAGCAGTGGGACGCAAATAGGCTGAAGTAGTAGTAGTAGTTCCACGATTTAGTACAATGTCGTCCTCATACTATCTTATAGCCTCATACAATCTCTTCTACCCAATACCTTTATACTGTGTTCAACCATGATTTAGTGGAACCAGCGATAGTGGTGATTGTTTCCAGATACATCTTGTACTTTAAATGAGCTAACCATGTATATTATACAAACTATCTCAATAAAAAGCTGTGGTAGTCTAGTGGTTTGACCTACCGCCTCTCATGCAGAGGGTCGGGGGTTCGAATCCGGCTCGCACCTCTGAAATTACTTATGTGCAAAATTCAATTTGAATTTACCACTGAGCTTTCGGCGAAGGAAAACATCGTGAGGCAACCAGCACGCATCTGAGAAGAAATTCAAATATGTGTGAAAACCCCAATCCGCACTGAGTCCGCGTGGGGACTTATAGCCCAAACCCTCTCGTGATGAGAGGAGGCCTGTGACCAGCAGTGGGCCGTAAATAGGCTGTTCTGGTGATGGTAGTGGATCTCAAAAACGGCTCTATCGATTTGGTCGAAACTTGCAATATAGAGGTTTACAGGTTCGAAAAAACTATTCCACTAGGTCTCATATCCGGGAAAACTTGGCATTTATTTTGTCCAAATGTCCTTTTCTGATACCTGGATTCTTAGGTTCTCCTCCAAACAGTGCCAACGCCAGGCCCCTTTTGATGTAATCGTGTCCGTAAATAGAGGGCGCCATACTCTGCACAATGCGCTCTCCGATTTGAGGGTCCTTCGACAGTTTTATGATGTTGGCAACATCTTCGTCTGTCAGTGACTCCACTATGTGCTTGCAGTCTTTGACCACTATGTAGTTCGCTATAATGACTGTTGCAAATACTGGGAAACCCTGTAATCAATAAATTGTATATTATCTTCCATTACTGACTAACTGATGTCAACGCACATCCGAAACTACTGGTCATAGAGAGATGAAATTTGTCATGTATGCGCCTTGGGGAGTACTAAGACCGGTGGGGGGGAGAGAAAGTCGCAGGCAAAAGCTTGTTATTGATATAATTTATGAGAGCTGGGAGTCTCGTAAGCTGCTGCTATCAAAACCAGTTTTTTTCCCGCTGGAGTTATTTGATGATTATTAAATCCAAAAAGTTAAACCAATCCACCTGAGATACCTGTTTGTAGTTAATAATACCATAGCTAATTATGTCTGTGCCCCACTGAGCTTTTCGGTGAAGGAAAACATCGTGAGGAAACCTGCACGCATCTGCGAAGTAATTCAAAGATGTGTGTGAAGTTCCCAATCCGCACTGGGCCCGCGTGGGGACTATAGCCCAAGCGCTCTCGTGACGGGAGACCTGTGTCCAGCAGTGGGACGCAAATAGGCTGTAGTAGTAGTAATTATATCTATGTAACGCTGTAATTTCACGAAAAAAAAAATTACTTACAATTGCGCCATGAATCTGGTCAGTTCATAAAAAAAGTTCTAAAACTATTTTTCCCTCTTACCTGTTCAGTGTTAAGCGACCCGTCATAGTTATTCGTGTATATCCCGGTCAGGTCGACTTCGTCTCCGGGCTTGCATCGGTCACACAGATCCGCCAACAGTATGCAGTCCTTGGAGCGAGGGATGCGGCCCGCTGGTATCCGGCCTGGAGATTCCTGGATGGTCACTTTCTGATAGTTTCTGTATACTGTTTGCTCCATGTTTACCTGAAATTATTTGGAGTTAATAATGGGTTGAAAACGTGTTACGTAAAGGTGGTCTCCAACAAGATGGAGCGACGAACTCGTGAAGGTAGCAAGAAACCGGTGGAAGCGAGTAGCACAGGACCGGTCTGAGTGGCGAGTCTTGGGGGAGACCCATGTCCAGCAGTGGACGTCTTTCAGCTGAAATGATGATGATAGTAACATAATCGAGATGAGAAAGTAAATAGAAAATGTTTTTAGGTAACAACTCTAAAAGAAAAGAAAAATTCAGTGTTTTTACAAAAAGCACAAGACTGGCAGTGATATCAATGAGCTTGTGGAGTGATTTTGTCTTTGCATGTTTTAGCTTTAGACCTGTCATACTTATATATAAATTCATTGGTATGTGGAAAATTATGATGACTATGAATTCGTAACTAGTTCTTACCATGAATGGTCCCTGACTTTGGCACTCCGGACACGATCCAGGCTTCACCTCGGAATTCTGCGACTGCACAAACGGCCCCAGAACGTACCCACATCTGTTACAGTCGTACTTCACAATAGAAAGCTGAGGCAGAACTCCGGTAGTAGCCGTGATCACACCCACAGTCCGAACCAGCTGGTTGAGATGAAGCTTCCGGAAAGTTCTCAACTCTTCAATCAACGGCAGGTCAGATATTCTGACGTGGATTTCTGAGGTGACTCTCTCGTAGCTCGGGAACATTTGGAGGACAACGTCTTTGGCTACTTCGTCGAAGATTTGCAGCATTTGGAAAGGTGCTTCGGGTAGGAAGTAAGCGAGGACTTGCTCGCGACGGGCCAAGACGTCGAATTCTACGTGGAATGAGGCCTGGTTGTGCTCGCACATGCGGCGAATGCGGTCCTTGTAGACGTACTGGCCTTTGCTGTTTGTGAACGTTCGGAGGAAGTTCTTGAATCTGTAAAATGTAATTTTGACGAGTTGATACAGTGCCTTCGAACCTCATCAATCTCTTTGTCTTGCAGACAACAAACAAAATAAATGAGTAAAGCTCTAACAGCGTAGCAAAGCAATATAACGACAATTTATGGAGAAACTTTACTTTTTAAGGAGATTGCGAACAAAATCTGAATGTTGAATTATTTATACTTTTTTTTTTTTCATAAACGGCTTGCAGCAGAATGTCGGGTATTCGAATCCGGCTCGCACCTCTTAGTTTACTTTTACTTTATGTTATGTATGTACGAAATTTAATTTGAACTAAACCTATTGTGCCCAGCAGTAGGACGCAAATAGGCTGTAGTAGTAGTAGTAAACTACTGTAATTTTTGGTGAACGAAAACATCGTGATGAAACAATTCAATGATGTGTGTGAAGGAACTATAGCCCAAACCCTCTCATAATGAGAGGAGGCCTGTGCCCAGCAGTTTGACATAAAAAGGCTGTTGTGCTGCTGAAATGGCTTCTTTGTAGAATAAAATATAATCGCACCTGTTGGCAATCTCAGTCCTAGGCCCCAGCATAGACACCCACTCCTTGGTTGTGTATCCCTTCGTGTCCTCCAGGTTCTCAATGCTCTCGATGCCCTCTTCCACCTGTTCCTCGGTGCCCATGGCGGCTTTCTCGGCAGCGCGACGGCGTTTTGCGCGGGGAGCGTCCGTGCTCTCCTCGTCGGAGTCATCTGGATGAATCATGCATTTTATTACCTTTATTATAGTGCAACGGGGTCCTGGTACAGCTTGATCTGTATGTATAGGAGATACCAGTAGTGGATGTCGTTTAGCTGATATTATAATGGGCCTAAATAGTTTAAATTCTTCATATGCTTTAGAACCTCACACTAAACTCATTCTAAAATTGAATGGATTGTAAATTGAATGTTACTTACCAATTTCTAGTTACATTTACATCCTGAACAGACCTTAAAGAAACCATATTCTATTTAAATTTACAAAAAAATACTTATGTTTAGGACAGAGCCAATTATTGATTAATCCGGGCGCCATATTAATAGTATTGCAATAATTCAATAAAATCATCCACTGACACAACATGTAATGTTAAATAACATACAATAGGTACACACCATACAGCAGTCCACGGTCATCCCTCCTACGCCCCTCTTCCCTGTCCCTGCGCCGGAGCTCCTGCTCGGCCGCTCGCCGGTCATCGATCGACATGGCATCGTAGTTCTCATCGTCTAGACCATCAGCATCATACCGATCCAGTGCTGGCATGGGCCGGTAGTCACTGAAGGAGCAAGTGAAAGTAATAGTACATTACAGACCTAGGGTGGTGAATTCGTAAATGTCCCAGATCTCCGTTTTCTGTGGCCCGAACTTCGGTTCGGTGAGGGCCATAAATATGCGATCTGGGGCTTTACGAATTACCGCCCGTGGTTTGTCAAAAGTTTTACTTCTTGCCTTGGCCAAGGCTTGCGGGCAGAAAATCCCAATTTACGGCCAAGGATGATGTAAAATTTATAACATAACAATGCAACTTGGGTATAATAAAGGTTTATATTTTTGTGTTTGTGGCGTAACAACATACTTCATGTCAAATCAGTGGAATGCACTCCCAGAGTCAGTTATTAGTTATAAGTGCAGCAACAGTAAACTCTTTTAAAAATAGACTGGCCGCATTTGTGCAATGATATACACACATCAGCTCAAAGAGCTGCTACTGTATAATAACAAAATAATGAAAATAATTTGAATATTTTATTTATTTTAATTATTTGACTTTTATCCTGCTCATCAATACAGTTGTACAGTCGAGTTCACCAATATCTATACACTTTTGCACCCTACTCCATTGTTTTAAGGTTGAGATGTGTAAGTAAACATATTAACTAAGTCGACTGTAATATAAAACTAACCATTTCCTTTGTTCTTGTTGCTATGACAGAGCTCTTTCATCTTAATACACTCACTAATATGGCTAGATTTAAAAGGAAGTGAGGAAGGAATGCTTGGATAGAAGCAGGTGGTGTTCTGTGGTGCCTGCCTACCCCAACGGGAAACAGGCTTGAGCTTATGTATACAATGTGTCCCGAGATAAAGTATACAAAATTTACCTGCAATGCAATTATTGAAGTTATTAAGGGTTCCCTGCTCAAACCCGATAAGTCGTAACAATAAAATTTGAATTTGTCATAGCACAGAAAGTTCACAAATGTATAACAAAGTATCTCGACTTATTGGGTTTGAGCAGGGAACCCTAAGATATCCCCCCTTCTAAGCGGCGTATTGACTTTAGATCAGCAGGATTATAAACACAAAGCCTTAGTCATGTTATCTAAATTTAAAATAATGCAAAAACAAAATCCAAATTACAAAAAACAGGCCTCTTTAAAAAAACCTTTTTTTTTGTTACAATTCCTCTATTTACTCAAAATAAATATAAATAATGTAAAGAAAAACATTCTTTTTTATTGCACCGATAAAATATCATCAGGTTTCATAACTATTTGTTTATGCAAATTGTACATTTTATCCAGGGACACACAGTAGGGTCAAGCAAAACGTTATTACGATATTTTAACTACAGTATCAGTTATCGATTCTGAGTATTGTTTTTTTTGGTTTTTAATTTTCTTAAAGATGATAAAAAATATTTTTTTCATGGGATTCAGGTATTGATCACACCATCATATAAAAAAAATTTCTTCGCCAACTCGAAAAAAAATTAAAACCAAGAAAACATGCTTCAAATCGATAACTGATACTGTGGTTAAAATATCGTCACAATGTTTTGCTTGACCCTGTATATATTGAATTAAATTAAGTTATCCAACTCACGCTTCCATATTATCATTGAATAGCTCCTCCCCATCCTCTTCTTCTTCAAGCGGGTTGTCTCCAAGAATCGCCCCCTCATCTTCGAACATTTCGTAATCTCGCGCCGGCGACGTCATTCGGGACCGGGCGCCGTCCCTCTCGGACGGCGTGTCTGGGGCTGGCGAGCTCTGAACACACAGACATTGAGAGATTTAGCAAAGGATTCCTTTGATATAGCGACAGAGATCATCCGATCAAAGCGTCATGAGATTCCTTGTAATTACAGACAAATTAGTAAGTGACAGTTAACGTACCATTGTTATATGGGTGCGGCCGCGTTATATTAAAAGGTTTTCACTAGATAACAACACAAACTTAACACAAAACTATAAATTAACGGCTAAACACGATGCAGCTCGAACAACAAACAGGTTAACATCATTGAAGTGTCAAAAATGTCAAAAAGCGCGCGAATTCTGTTTCGTCTGTTTGATACTGCGTTTACATACACGCGCCCGGGCTCGTAAACGTGCCCGTGAACGTCGTGTTAAACGCCGTTCATGTAAACACAATAAAAGCAGGGTATTTACACTACCGCGGGCGTGCCAGTCAGTGCAAGGATGGCAGACGACGAGGACGTTAATCTCGTGGGAGCTAACTGCTTTAGATTTCATTTACTTTTATAGGAAAAAGAAACAAAATGATGACGATGATTTTTTTTTTTCAGTTTGCGTCTAAATCCACCAGTACTAATATTATGAATGCGAAATAACAGTTACTTTCGCATTCTGTCTGTCTGTTACCTCTTCACGTTTAAACCTCTGGACCGATTTCAATTAAATTTGATATGGAGATAGTTGGTAGGCTTCTTTTTATTTCGGAAAGATGTAGTTTCCACGGAAAAGAGATATAGTGTGCCTACTACTACTACTAGTACTTCTTTTCTCCGTTTGAACTCCTTCATGAGTTTGACATCCTCTCCTAAGACTCCTAAGCATCTGCAACATTTTTTTAAATTTATGTTGCTTATTTGAGGGGGTCCATATTATTGGTTCTACTTGGTAACACCCCAGGAAATGTAAAATTTTGGTCGTTTGACCATTCCGACAAATTGGCATTGTTAAATTAATTTTATTCGGCAAGTCGTCATCGTCCGTACGCCACAAAGGTGCAAGCGATACTAACGCAATCGCACCAGCCGACCGATCGACGGCGTTCACGTTCACGTTCACGAGCGCGTTCAAAATCAACCTGTTTACACATCCGTGCCTGTGAACGGGCCCGTGAATGTCGTTTTGAACGCCGTTTATGTAAACGCACCATGACCCATTAATTTAATACTGCGTTTACATACACGCGCCCGGGCTCGTAAACGTGCCCGTGAACGTCGTTTTGAACGCCGTTCACATGAACACAATAAAAGCAGGGTGTTTACACTACCGCGGGCGTGCTAGTCAGTGCAAGGATGGCAGACGACGAGGACGTTAATCTCGTGGGGGCTAACTGCTTTGGGTTCATTTACTTTTATAGGAAAAAGAAACAAAATGATGACGATGATGATTTTTTTTCAGTTTGCGTCTAAATCCACCCGTACTAATATTATGAATGTGAAATTACAGTTACTTTCGCATTCTGTCTGTCTGTTACCTCTTCACGTGTAAACCTCTGGACCGATTTCAATGAAATTTGATATGGAGATATTTGGTAGGCTTCTTTTTATTTCGGAAAGATACAATTTTCACGGAAAAGAGAATAGTGTGCTCGTAAGTACTTCTTTTCTCCGTTTGAACTCCTTCATGAGTTTGTCGACCTCTCCTAAGCATCTGCAACATTTTTTTAAATTTATGTTGCTTATTTGAGGGGGTCCATATTCTACTTGGTAACACCCCAGGAAATGTAAAATTTTGGTCGTTTGACCATTCCGACAAATTGGCATTGTTAAATTAATTTTATTCGACAAGTCGCCGAAAAACCGCCAGCCGACCGATCGACGGCGTTCACGTTCACGTTCACGAGCGCGTTCAAAATCAACCTGTTTACACATCCGTGCCTGTGAACGGGCCTGTGAATGTCGTTTTGAACGCCGTTTATGTAAACGCATCATAAACGTCGACAGTACGGTTGACTTTGCTTAAGAACGGTGGGTCGAATGGCTTCACAAGTTGCAGGTGCGTTCATTTTTCGGCCTTTTCTTATGCTATTTCATGCATGATTTACGTGTCTTACTTAATACATAAAACCATTAAAATATTATTAATTTATAAGACTCATAAAGCTATTAAAATTCACATTAATAAACATCAATATTATTGATCCTATGGATGAGGCGTTTGATGAAGCGGCATTGTGAATGCACCATAACCTCGAAAAAATTTGACTTTGATTTTGACATGCCATTGTCCGTCTTCTTTTCATGTCGCAACGTAATACTAGTCTTGAATTTATTTTTAATATGAAAACATTTTGATATCAGATTGATGAATGTCGCAAAAAAAAAATCGAAAACTATCTATTAGTTAACTATGGCGAAATATATTGCACAAATTGTGGTACTCGGTGCTCAAGTGGTTGGCCGAGCTTTCGCTAGAGCATTGAAACAAGAAATAGCAGCATCACAGGAGGCAGCGAAAAGAGCTGGTGGAGGCGAGGCCGGCGCGAGACGAGCAGCAGCGAACGCCTCCACGGGCCTTACGATAGAAGAGGCCATGCAAATATTAAACGTAGACAAACTTGATCCAGAAAGAGTAAAGCAGCATTATGAACACCTATTTGCTGCTAACGACAAATCCAAAGGTGGATCCTTCTACTTACAATCCAAAGTTGTAAGGGCCAAGGAGAGGATAGACACTGAAATTAAAAATAAACATCCCGAGCCTGATCAAACCAAAGTTAAAGATACTTCATGAGTATATAGAGTAAATTGTTGGTTGTTATATATTAGTTTAGAATAAATGGTTTGTAAAATATTTTATTGCATTAAAAATTATACCACAATAGTGACTAGAATACATCAGTCTTCATTACAATGCTGATTATACTATAAACATTACTAAAAAAAAAACATTATTTAAATGATGCTGCTTCACAAACATCTTATAGCATTATAGAAATCAATAAAATTTCCTAAGTATAAGATTAACATGTTTCATTGGTTTGTTTACCTAAAAACATCTATGGATATGTAAAAATATTACCTACATTTAGAATAATATGTATGTTCCCTATAAACTCATTTGTATGTATATGAAAATATTCAAAACATGGAATAAATATGACTAGAAAATAAATCTTACTATTACACAAAGTTAAAAATGGAAGATGTTGAGCAAACTAAGATTCTATTATTTTCTAATAGACAAAAAAACTCGTCAATATCTAATTCATCTAACTTACTGAGTAAAATATATCAGTCAACTTACACACTATGAGATAAACATGGCAGTAAAGATCTTTAGAGTCAGATCTTGGCAAAGCATATTTATACCAATTACAAATTTTACAAGGCCTTAGATGTAAAATATTCAAGAAGATATAAAGAAAAAGAACTGTAATACTCTCTGATATCTTTAACTATATCTCCATTGAATTATGACCTTTGACCTCAATTTTAAGGCTTGACATCCATAAGTATAACTACCTCATATGGGCTGCACTGAGATATACCTAAAGTATTACAGAGCCACCCATAAAAACCTTTCTCAAAATCACATACATCCTTCCACCAATTGGCTCCACTGAATGTCAGCTGGACTATACCAGCATATACACCAAGACCTACAGTAAAAATCACTATCAAAAATGGATAAGACAGTATCACTATCGGAGCCAATATTGCCTTCTTAATCCAATTAAGATTTTCGGTCACATGAGTAAATATATTGTACCAAGTCATTGTGCCCATGTAAAATGAGTACAAAGCTGATACACAAGCCACAAATGGTATACATAAAAGACTGAACATAAATATGTGTGGACCATTGTACACAGAGCACTTAGAAATATCCATTTTGTTGTATTCCTCAGCCACTATGGCGGCTTCAATTATTTCAAGTTCCTCTCTCGAAATGTTCAGCTTCACATCAACATTTTGGCCCTTCTTCTTTCCTCTCTTAATGGTCCCAGTCATGGTTAAGTACATTTCTTTTGAATTGTCTGTTAAAGAACAATCTGGAGTGGATCCTCCCGACTCAATCCTCAGAGCAGTAATTTCCGTGTCAGTGTTCTCAGTTTCAATAATTTCTGGTGCTATGTTAACTCGTTTCCTCCTTTTTGCACTGTTCTTCAGACTATCAGTAAGTGGGCCCATTTCGAAGCTATTTTCTGACTGGGTCTGAGACAAACTGTTTGGAGTAGAAGAGCTCTCATTATATTCATTGAGGAATTTGCAGCTTTTTTGCAGATCATTATCATTGGCTTCCCTGAGGTCATCATGACTTGAGCACGCATCTGAGGAGTTTTCATAGATGGGAGATAAGTCAATGATTTCTCGGCTGTTCACGATGGAAAGAGCTTGGTACCCATTTTTCTTCAAGTTTTGGGGTTTCTGTGGTGGCGGCGGCTCTGTATTTGCCTCATTGATTTCCTCATCATTAACATCAGTGATGATTGGTAAATTGATTTTCATGTTTGATTTGAGCCCTTCCATGGTGGAGTGAATGATTCCATTGAAGACATGTTCAGTGACCGGTGAGAGCTCTTTCTTATATTTCGTTGGCACATCTGCATCTGCACCCTGTTTAAATAAGATACAGTAGTGATAAAATCATCTTCTAAATAGTTAATAAAAAGTAGTTGTAATGTATATTATGTACCTAAATGTACGTTTACATTCTAGTACCTACACTACATCTATCTAAAGCATTCAGTTCAGATTTCAGTGTTCAATATTTCAAGCGATTTAATCAATTCATTATTCTACCACATTTCCTACTTAAATCAAGTTTAAGTAATTAATAACAAACCTGAACAGTAATGATGTGATCTACATGAGTGGCTATGGAATTTTGCTTTTTACCATTTCGTTTTTTCGGCAATATAAATATAGGCTGCTCTACTTTTGCCATTTTTGCCAATGTTTTAACTTGGTAATCTTTGAGTAGGAAATGTACAAATAACCAGGCACGAAACCAAAATCGAAATCGTGCATACACAAACACAAACGCTACTGGGATTGGGATGTCATATTAAAAATGAAACATTCCTATTTGAGATCAATATTTTAATAAAGTCCATTCTCATTATGATTGTTCCTTAAATTAAATATGTGACATGTATGACAGTTAGGATCAATTCTAGAATTTTTTATAATATTTATTTAATTTATAAAATGTAAGAAAAACACATTTGAACAAAAAAACTTTGTTCCGCTGTCGGTTTTACCGATGCCTCAAACACGCACTATTTGTGTTGACATTTTGACAAAATGAAAAATTTGACGTTTGTTTTCTGAAATAGTTTCACTGATTGATACCATATTCAGTTTAAATTATATTAAAGTTGCAGCAAAAAGTATTAAAACAAAATGTTAAAAGTACGATGAGCCAAGCCTTATAAAAATACAAATAGTGTAGAATTATAGACGGACATGATTTTTCTAACCTCAATGTTTCAGGGTATGGTAAGTTTGGTTACCGGCGGAGCTTCAGGGCTGGGCAAAGCGACCGTGGAGCGATTTGTGAACAATGGTGGAAGGGTCGTGATCCTTGACATTCAAGCTACGAGGGCGGAGGAGGTGGCGAAACGATTGGGAAACGATGTTTTAAGCTCTCCTGGCTGTGTAAGTTCTTCTAATGAACCTGCCAATTTAAGGGTTCATATCCTTCAATTGGCAGTTTTTGAAATCTATATAATTTGTTCCTCATAAATTAATAGCCAGATAATATATCATATATTATAGGAGCCAATCTTCAGCTGCTTGCAAGGCCCAAAAGGCCAAAAAAAAAACTAATTGAAAAGGCCACGCCTCACTTAATTTTGTACACAGTTAAAATGTATCATCTTTATGAAATGTGGACTGCATCTGTGTATTATTGGACTATAAGCGAACTAACAAAAAACATAATAAATAATGTTGGTCACAACCAGAATAAAACTGACTTGATACTAGAAGAAATATGACTTTATTCTTACTTTTCCATTACTATTTCTGCAGATATTAGAAAAGCCGCATGCTATCGTAATTTTAATGACTTAGTAATATTTATCCTTGCATTTTCCTCTTAGCTTTCCCAATAACTATACCAGATACCAGAATGAAAATGAGTTCCAAGAGATATCAATAGGCCCAAGATTTGCTCTGTGATGTTACTACATACTTTGTCCTCTATTCTATTATAATAAAATGTTTTTAGATCACATCAGAAGAAGATGTAAAAAAAGCTCTCGCATTAGCAAAAGACAAGTTTGGCCGACTTGACACTCTTGTCAACTGTGCAGGCCAAGTCTCAACACATCAAATATACAACTTCAATAAAGATAGAGCCTGTGATTTGGAAGGGTTCAAGCAATGTGTAAATGTAAGTCCAAACGGTAAACACTTGAAATATTTTGGTGATTTATTCAGTCAAAAGTTCCAGACTAATCCATACTAATATTGTAAATGGGGTCTGTCTGTTTGTTACCTCTTCACACTTAAACTGTTGGACCAATTTAGATAAAATTTGGTGTGGAGACAGTTTGAATCCCAGGGAAGGACATAGGCTACTTTTATTCCGTAAAGACTGATTTCCTTGGGAACACGATAACCGAATTCCACTCTGGTGAAGCTGTGGGCAGAAGCTATAATAAACCCGTCAAGATCCTTATCAAAGCTTATATCGGTTTTTAAGTGCTTGTCATCATCACTTTCATCAGCTTAAAGAACAAATTACTTGCTTAGGTGATGGTTGTGGATCCGTGTGTCGAATCTGGGGGAGGTGCATAAGAGTTCCAATGTTTCAAACGTTACAGGTGAATACAATAGGCACATTCAATGTGATCCGCCTTGCGGCCGGTCTGATGGGCCAGAACCAGCCCAACGACGACGGCCAGAGGGGTGTTATTGTGAACACAGCATCGACCATAGCGTTCGAGGGTGACATAGGACAGGCGGGCATCGCCGCGTCCACGGCGGCTGTGGTTGGCATGACGTTGCCGCTGGCGAGAGATCTGGCGCCTAGAGGAATACGTGTGGTTACGATTGCCGCTGGTAAGTAATAATAGAATATTTAATAGTACTACATACAGAAAGGCCACGGAATCAACCGCCTGAAACTAGCCGGCGTGCAACTCGCGCCCAATTCGCCCTTACCGGCATTTGTTTCATCCGGAGATGGAGAGTGGATCACTGGCCCGTGTAGTGGTACACATACATTTATAGGTGTACAGACGTCCTCGCATGCACACAGATGTCCTCGCACGCAAACAGTGACACTTCATTCGAATTGTGTTCGAAATCGTGCTTTTATAGGCCGTGATTTGTAACTTAACAAACAAACGCCAACATACCATACCCTATTCACCACAACAGCCTATTTACGCTGCTACCCTATTTCAGCTTCTGGGCACAGGCCTCCTCTCACCACGAGAGGGTTTTTATACTCCCCACGCGGGCCCAGTGCGGAATGGGGACTTCACACACATCCTTGAATTACTTCGCAGATGCGTGCTGGTTTCCTCACGATGTTTTCCTTCACCGAAAAGATCAGTGGCCAATTCAAATTGAATTTCGCACATAAACTTCGAGGTGCGAGCCGGATTCGAACCGCCGACCCTCTGCATGCGAGGTGGACGACGAACCACTAGGCCATGTTCATATTCTTCTCTGGTGAACTGCTGGCGAATGACTAGGTATAACATGAGTTTTTTTTAAACGTCGCCTTTAAATATTACCAGTGTTTTGCTGTACGTAGATTACTAGGCGTGCATATTTCATGCTAAATTGGCAACACAGGTTTCCGAAACTTACAATGTCACAGTGACAATGACACTATTGTATGTACAGCCAAACCTCATCAGTGGCGCCTGGCTGCGTTCCGAATCGCGCTCAGAGCGCTCACAGCACCCTGCATCCTTTTTCCTCTTGAAAGCCGACTCTTAAGAGCGAAAAGGATGCAAGATGCTGTGAGCGCTATTCGGAACGCAGCCGTTGTAAGCAGGAATATGGTCAGTGATCACCCTCTTAATTCTGAAGGGTTGAAGCAAAGGAGCGCAATCCTTATAGTTAACCCAACCTACCCGATTTGGTGTCCACTTTTAACACCAAATCGGGTAGGTTGGGGGCGCTGCGGTCTGCAGTAGCGCCTTCAGATGGCGCTGCTGAGGCGAAAACCCGACGAAACGGTTGTGAGGAGAGTGTGTTTTGTTTTGTTGCTTATCAAATCCGCTGGAGACGTTTTCAACTGTTTCGCCATATCAGATTGCGCTCCTTACCAAGACACATTCCACACTCTCCTCACCACCACTCCATACTCTTAATGATTGTTGCTTTTTTGGTACAGGTATCTTCGACACTCCCCTAGTCTCCTACCTGCCAGAGAAAATGGTGGAGTTTCTCAAACGCATGACTCCGTTCCCTTCAAGGCTTGGGAAGCCTGAAGAGTTTGCCCTCTTAGTCTCCAGCATTGTTGAAAACCCCATGTTGAACGGAGAAGTGATTCGGTTAGATGGAGCACAGAGGTGGTTTCCACTATAGTTAAGCCAAATATATTGTTAAGTTTTAGAATTGTATTTGTAGAAATAGTGACTGTGTTTTATTTGTATGATTTTCGATGGAAAAAAAGGAGCCCTAAAAACTTTGAAAGGGAAATGTTTAACTTAGGACACAGAATATTTAATAGTACTACATACAGAATGGCCACGGAATCACCCGCCTGAATCTAGTCGGCGCGCAACTCGCGCCCAACTCGCCCTTACCGTCATTTGTTTCATCCCGAGATGGAGAATGAATCATTGGCCCGCGTAGTGGTATACACACATTAAAAGTATAAAGACGTCCTCGCACGCACACAGACGTACTCGCATGCAAACTTTGACAATTCATTCGAATTGTGTTCGAAATCGTGCTTTTATAGGCCGTGTCCGCCCTGTGCTTAGGACATGTCATTTTAGCCGTCCGTGGTAGCCTTTTGGTTTGACCTACCGCCTCTCATGCAGAGGGGTCGGGTTGGGGGTTCTAATCCGGCTCGCACCTCTGAAATTATTTATGTGTAAAATTCAATTTGAATTTACCACTGTCAGTGGTCCACTTGAGCTTTTCGGTGAAGGAAAACATCGTGAGGTAACCTGTACGCATCTGCGAAGTAATTCAAGGACTGGGCCCGCGCAAGGACTATAGCCCAAACACTCGTGATGAGAGGAGGCCTGTGCCCAGCAGTGGGTCGTAAATCGGCTGTTGTGGTGGTGATGGATGTCATTTTAATGAAGCAATTGTTATCACATCAAGAATTTCTCATTAAATCAATCACCATTGGGCGTAGGCCTCACTCAAGCTTCGTCACTCAGGTCGATCTTATTCCACCCACTATCATCGGATTCCCGCGACTTTTACCAAGTGAGTTCCATTTTATCAAGCTTACTGAGTTCCGGTAAGTTCGACTTCCGGTACGCGGATAACGATACGAATAATATATCACGCTAATTCTCATTAACTGAAAATGTTAATGATACAAAAAATCCTTTATATTTGCCTTTGCCGTACTAAGGCGTTCTGCCTCAGCTCGTCTCCCGGTTCGCGGACGCCACTCGTGAACTTTCCGTCTCCAATCGGCCCTGCGAGCAATGTACCCCGCCCACTGCCACTTAAGGCTCGCAATTCTTCGAGCTATGTCGGTGACCCTAGTTCTACCGCGGATATCCTCATTTCTGATTCTATCACGCAGAGAAACCCCGAGCATAGCAAATCTCCATTGCCCTTTGCGTGACCTTGAGCCTTCTCAGGAGATGGAGCGACGACTTCGTGAAGTTCGCGGGAAACCGTTGGAAGCAAATAGCACAGGACCGGTCTGAGTGGCGAACCTTGGGGGAGGCTTATATATATCCAGCAGTGGAACGTCTTTCGGCTGAAATGATAATGATGTTCTGCCTCAAGTCGGCAATAAAACTAAAACCTATTATACATATGTAGGTATAGTCAAAAGTTAGTACATCGCTATTATACTTAAGACCTTCACTGTTGTCTCAGTAAATCCCGTATTTATGCCGACAACAAATTGCAATATCTACATATTATCGCGCTATCTTACCCCTCTCATATGATACCAATCATACAGTCGTGTTATTTCATTTTATGATAAGTCTTTACTAATCTTAAAGAAGCTCATTTAGATCCAGTAGATACTAATACAAGACCAGGGGCTCTATTCGAAACGTTATCGGGAAAGGGATATTGTACTATACACCCAAAAGAGAAACAAAATATCACCGCCCAAAGAATCTGGAAACTACTAGACTCAACGGGCATTTCAGGTGAACTGTAACAAAACTCAAAAGGACCGTCACAATAGATCAGCCATGGTCGAGGTGACACACATATGGCCCTATAATACCCCAAATAATAATAGGGAAAGGAACTTCGTAATTAACTGAATTAAAAAAAATACAAAAATGCTTGACTAGGTATCTAATTTAATTTTGAACGATCCTGTGGATCTCTTCGACGTGATGACGATGCTTTAATTGGGTAGGTACCGCCAAACCTTAATTTCCTGCAATCAGTAAAATAAGGAAAGTTAGCTTATTACTCGTATATATGTATAAGTACCTAACTTAACGAAATATATAAGAAATCGCCTCTAGATTTTCAAACTATGTGGTCGAAGTACATGTATTTTGAGGAGTTTCCCATCTCCTCATGGATTCCATTATAATCAGCATTAAAATTTGATAAAAGACACCAGGTAACTTTGACGAATATCCTTAGAAAATTCCATACAAAATCTTCCTCCTTTTGTTTTTTCTCGGGGTCGGTTAAAAAGAGTATAATAATCCATAATGATGATGACTGATAAGAGTTATGTATTTAAAAACAAGTTTACGAAAGCAGAAGAGATGTTAACATAGCAATTTGTGTATAATTTTACTGCGTGCTATGGAATATCCATGTTTTTACAACCTTTTTAGTTTCGTGCGAAACTTGCATGAAGCTTATCTCCATAGTATAAACTACGTCCGAAGTTTATACTTATTTTTATTAGTTACCGCAATTTGGGGTCAGAATACCGATTATCTACTGCAACAAAGTATGTAACGTATGACCACGACAGACCCGCAAAACGGTTACCCTTACGTCTATGGGAATAAAAGCGGTTTTCGTTGCATCGTAACTCAACTAATCTTTCGCCATAAATCAGGACTTGGGACCATCTCGTTTTGAGGCGATCGTCAATTAGGTAGCTATTTATTGTAATTTTTGCTCTGGGAAGACATTTTATGGGGCTACACTTGTATCTACGCGGATCTCACTTGTAGATCTTTTACAACTTTGTGATAGCATTTTGACTATCAGCTATACTAGTATAATTTCTTATTCATAGACTTTACGTACTTAGCTTTTCGGTGAAGGAAAACATCGTGAGGGAACCTGCATGCATCTGCGAAGTAATTCAAAGATGTGTGTCAAGTCCCCAATTCGCACTGGGCCCGCGTGGGGACTACCTATAGCATAGCCCAAACCCTCTCGTGACGAGAGGAGGCCTGTACCCAGAAGTGGGACGCAAAATAGGTTGCAGTGGTAAACTTTACGTAAAATTTGGGGCTACACGAAAAGAAAACTCCGATCTATGAAATATTAATTCAATTGAAATTTTTTTTTTTCAAACTTTTGTTTGATACTTACACCCAGTGTCACTCTCACAATCAAGACGAATCTAGCGACACCTCACAAGCTAACATCCATCAAGATTCAAGCCGTTTAGGCTGCAGAGTGTGTCAGAGAAATATACATACATATACCTTTACTCGAAAAAGATAACCCTCCTTCTAGCGCAGTCGGGTAAAAAAAACCCTATCGACAGTAGGTACGAAAGGATAAAAACATGTTTAAATATTATGATAATTAATACCATCGTATTCTTTTGCTCATAAAACAATCAGAATACGCATTCTCTGCGCGTGCGCCTACTTGGTCCTTCGAACCGGACGCCATTCGTCAGCGATGCAAACAAGACGCGTCCGAGATACAATAGCGTGACCAACAACATTATAATCGATTCAACATCCGATTCCATAAATTTACAAATAAAATTTCCCTTTCATTTGTCAATGTTTACCATTAATGCATATTTTTATTGAAACTTGTAGCTGTCTTATGAAAAAAATATTGGTTTGTGAAACATGCTTTCTCGCGTGTCATAGTGTGTTTATTTGTTTGTATTGCTTTTGGCTTATAAATATGCTAAATATTTATTTAAGTTTTGGACCTTTTATCCAAGCAAATAAAGACGAAGAGTGGAAACAATTATGTTTATCGGAAATTTAATTTTGAGAAATGTTATGTAGTTATGTACGAGTAGGCATGTATTTATGCAAGTAGCCAGGAAAAGGAACCAGGATGGGTACGTACGACGGCCTCGAAGCCAGAAGGTATCGCTTTAAAACACAAGAATTTGCCCCATGGTGCATGAAGGGGATTTTATTTTGTCGCATTCGATACTATACATATACTATGTCCTCCACCACATACACCATAACTTTTTCAGTGTAGCTAAGTTCGTCACTTAGCCCGAAATACGCCGAGGAAACTCCACACATATGCACAGAGATATTTAAAAAAAAACCGGCCAAGTGCGTGTCGGGCCACGCGCAAATTATAGGGTTCCGAAGTTGACGATGCCCACAGTACCTTTCTAAGACTTATTAGCATCTAGCTAGCCTGTGGTGTGACGTGCCCGCCCGACTCCCCTGCTGCTCGAGAAAAATCATCATTATAAGTTGGTCGACTATTACTCGTAAGTTTGTACAGCCTACTTAGCTCTGATAGTTTTCCTTTCAACTACGTTATATATGCCACAACCGTGATTTTTTTCAGCCATCCAAATACCACCATTTAGCTGGCAGGGGGGGGGGGGGACACGTGACTCTAACAAAAAATAGCACTTTAAAGCTTAATATTTCACAAACGCATCACTCAATCAAAAAATGGTTTTAACAAACCCACAATATTTTTTCGAGACCTATTCAACGATATGCCGCACCATGGGGTATGCAAGAAAAAAAAATTACATCCCCACTTTACGAGTAGGGGAGGTACCCTATAAAAAAATATATTTCAAAATTTTATTGTACCACTTTGTCAGCATAACTAATATGCATATTCATGCCAAATTACAGCTCTCTAGACCTAAGCATCTCCGAGCAATAGTGCGGACAGACGGACGGACATGGCGAAACTATAAGGGTTCCTTGTGGACTTCGGAACCCTAAAAAACCGACCAAGAAGCGAGTTAAACTCGCCTGGAGAGGGTTCCGCTTTTTGATTATTTTCCATGTTATTTCAAATACAATGGCCCTATTCATAGGTTTTCTTGTAATATATTAGATCAAAATCTATCTTTCGTAGTTTTTCAAGTACCTAATCAGAGAGAGGGGAATTGTCATAATTGTGTGTAGGTACCAAATTCGGTCGAGTAAGTACCTAGGTAGCTATATTCTATTCTATATAAATTAATGGCTTCTGACTTGGACAATTTGCCAATATCAAAGTAAGGGCCACAGGCCTGCAAGTTGTTCGGTAATAAAGGTAAATGTACGGTGTAAATGATTAATAAAATAAAATTGGACAAACTCAACAAACGTCAACGTCCATCTTGGGTGACGGCCATTGAGAAACTCACCTAGGTACTCGTAGTTACTGAGCAAGTTCGCTGTGACAGATGGACAGATAGACACACGAGTGATCCTTAAGGGTTCCGATTTTTCCTTTTCAGTTTCGGAACCCTAAAAACTAAATAGATTTAATTACTCACCATTTTAATGGCATAAGCCTTTCAAACGTGAAGGCACGCACCCATTATTTTGTCTCGTAAACTGCGCAAACGGTATATTGCTTTCATGGACGCAATCAACGCCCTCTGTTGGCCGGCTCGTAAAACACGATCGCCGTAAACGATCACATAATATATATTTATATTATTTATTTTCAATTCGTACGTCTCTTGGCAGTTTATCAACGGTTATTGCTTTATTCGCAGGCGCGCGCGCAGCGGGGCGGCGTTGCATTGAGATGTTCCGTTTGTTGAACGTGTGATCGATTTTACAATCAATACTGCTTGCAAAGACATTGTCTATCTATTATATGTTACGTTGGCACGGAAATTAACTACGTAACTTAGCGTCTAATGGCGTCTATGACCTCATTTTCACCTCCTCCTCAGCCGTACACTCTTGACAGAGTGCATGGTCGTGGTTGCGTAGGTACTTATATTACGTGTCGAAGACGCATGTAGGTACATGTCTATCTAGTCCGTAGTAGATTTACCGGCTTCATTGTACTTAGTAATACTTACTACTGAAGATTTCCGAAGGAAGCCGTGGTGGCCTAATGGTTCGACCTACCGCCTCTCAAGCAGAGGGTCGGGAGTTCGATTCCGGCTCGCACCTCTAAGTTTACTTATGTCTGAAATTCATTGAATTCACTACTGAGCGTTTCGGTGAAGGAAAACATCGTAAGGAAACCTGCACGCATCTGCGAAGTAATTCAAAGATGTGTGTGAAATTCCCAATCCGCACTGGGCCCGCGTGGGGACTATAGCCCAAGCCCTCTCATGACGAGAGGAGGCCTGTGCCCAGCAATGGGACGCAAATAGACTGTAGTAGTAGTAGCAGTAGTATAAAAGATTTGCGAAACTTCAGTGGCAGTGGGCACAACACGTTTGTTTGGAGAAAATATTGGGATCCTATACCGGGGGAGGACTTGTCGGTGGCCGCCGACAAGTTGGAGCGACGACCTGTTAAAGGGTGCAGGGGCTATATTCGAAGTCTTTAAATAGGGATCTCGATGTTCCCTGTAGGATCGCTCACATGTCGCGTGAACTTTAATCAGCTAGATTTAAAGTTCAACTAAAATTTAGATTTAAAGTTATCCAAACAGCCCATTTCCGTGGCGCCATCTACTCGAATTCTAGTGACCTTTTTCACGTGGTCCATGTTGGAGATTTTCTCATAGGTAACTATATGACTTATGGTTCCGAGACGTGGGCGCTTACGATGGGCCTCATAAGAAGGCTCAAAGTCACCCAGAGGGCAATGGAGAGGGCTATGCTCAGGGTTTCTCTGCGTGATAGAATCAGAAATGAGGATATCCGCAGTAGAACTGGGGTCACCGACATAGCCCGAAGAATTGCGAACCTTAAGTGGCAGTGGGCGGGGCACATTGCTCGTCCTGCGTCCTGATGGCCGATGGGGCCAGAAAGTCCTGGAGTGGCGTCCGCGAACCGGTAGACGAGCTGTCGGTAGGCCTTCAACAAGATGGAGTGACGACCTTCTAATGGTTGCGGGAACGCAGTGGATGCGAGTGGCACAGGACCACCGGTCTGAGTGACGCGCCTTGGGAGAGGCCTATGTCCAACAGTGGACATCTATCGGCTGAAATGATGACTACATTACATCTTACGTTACAAATCGGACCTTACAAAACATTTTAAGTTAAGCAATTATTGAACAAGCTAATGCACCATTTTATAACGCAATGTCATTCATTTATTTTAATTGATGTTCTATATGTATAACTGCCATTTACTTCATGCTAGATAGGTGATAAACAGGTTCCGGGCCATCGGTAGTAAATTTATTCATTACCTACACCAAGATAAATGCTCGCAATTATTCAAATAGTTAAATTTAATTGAAAAGCGAAGAATTCAATAATGCATGAGTGATTGAGTCCAGGAAGAATGAATATTAATTTAAGATTTGCATTAGCTCAGCAGTTATTGTTTTTAATTTGGTGTTGTTTCGTAATTTTAGTGAAAGCGTTGATGACATTGGATTCATTTCAAGAATATAATTAAATTGAAGTAAGTACAAAAGCTTAAAGTTTCATCAACGACGGGTCAGCGCACAGTATGTGAACGATAATCATTATGAATTATGAGAACTACAAAAAATTGCATCCGAAATAGCCAGCTTTCATAGAAATTGCAGTTCAGATGCAGACCATCTGGGGCGCTACCCTAAAAGGTACAATAGATACATGGAACGTGAAAGAAAAAGTAACGGTAGAAATTAAAGTAACCGTGCCTTGTACTGTATCACTACAGCAGCAAAAAGATAGTCATGAAACAATTCGAGAATGACCAATTCCTGCTATCGGACTGAACGTTAAATAGTATAATTAAGTGATGGTATTGCCTTACAATTATACGTCATTAAGGTATCATTGTTTTGGCAAAAAGTGTATTTCTTTTCAGTACGCCATGCGGTATGCTGACGCCGCAGCCTTCCGTCATTCATACAGTAAATCAGTTAGAAGCAGTAAGACTTTTTAGTGACAGTAAATTAACAAATAGCACTGTCGGTAGGCCTCAAACTAAGTGGAGCAACGATGTGGTGTAGGTAAGTAGTCGCAAGAATACCGTGGGATCAGTCAGTGGCGAGCCTACAGATTGTGGTAATTTTGTAATGTAATCACCTAGAGATCTTCTACTATCTAAAGTCCCGCGCCTTCACATTTCAAAACGCTTCAATTTTTTTATTATTATTTAAAAAGCACCACCAACTCTCTCAGCGCATATTTGATGGCTGTCTCAGCACGCACACATGTGTTGAGGGTGTTGGTGGTGCTTTTTAAATACATTGAAGCGTTTTGAAATGCGAAGGCGCGGGACTTTAGATAGTAGAAGATCTCTACCTATGGTTGACTTTTATATTATTATACTAGCTGCCCGCAACTTCGCCCACGTAGAATTCGATTATCGCGTTCCCGCGGGCACTATGCGTTTTCCGGGATAAAAAGTAGCCTATGTCCTTTTCCGGGTCTCTAACTATCTATCCATGCCAAATTCATCTCAATCGGTCCAGCGGTTGAAGCATGAAGAGACTTTCGCTCTTATAATATTAAGATGGATATGGCATAAATAAAGCCCCTGGCTTACTGAGTTATATATCAACTGTGACATTGCAAAGTAGTCGGTCACAAGAACAGTGCGAACGCAACATTGTTGCAAGTTGGCTCGAATTTTCAAAACTAATAAATCAACTTTATATGCATGGAGGTAAGGTATAAGTTTAATGAAATAAAATTTGAAAATCGTCACTCGTCTGTCATTCATTCCTCAAAAGGAATGCATCGAGCCCTGTTTCTATACGTAACGGTTCATGTAAACGCTACGTCAATTTTTCATTTCCGATCTCTATCTGAAGTTTCCCATTGGAAGCGACAAACGCACGTACAAAATGATAAACCGTAATACATTACAAACTTCGGTGTGTACAAAGCTCAGAGTATCTTATCTTAATCTCCATCAAAAGATACATAATGAGAAGCGATACTGAAAAACGCGTTATCTCTTTTTTGACAACAGGTCCATTCTAGACCTTGCCGGCTACAACACAAAAGTCTAAAATTCAACTAACATCACGAAAGAAATAAGCCTCTTTACAAACACGTACAGTCGTCATAATACCCGAAAATTTAAAAATTGATTCCTCGGGAACTTCATACTGTTCGATAATGTAATGTTTCCACTCCCATTCATTTTTAAGACTATGGAGTACGGTTCATTTTGAGTTGATTTGGACGTGTGTGTGGCTTAGCTAACTCGTGGAGAGGCATCCATCATAACTCTACATCTGAGTGTCGTATGAGCTCAAGTCCCTTTGAGTTGTCATGCAATTTAGAAACTTAAAGCTGCTTTAATAATGGTTAAAAATTGTGTACAGATTCGCTTGAATTTGGGTTGCTTGGACTCTATAGAGATTTGATGCAGGGACAGTTTCTAAACTCTAGTGGTTTTTGGTCGGAGTGACAGGATTTAGTACGTTCCTTGTTTGATTGCAGCGGCTTACTGTGAAATGGTAAGTAAGCCGTACTTTGTTGAAGTGTCATTATTTAAGAATACACTTAGATTTATCGTTAGGGACTTATGACATTATATTTTTAACCCTACCACTTCTGTTTGGCTCACTCTGTTGAGTCTATATCTGATAATGACTGTTCTTTTAAGCTTTCTTTCATGAAATAAATAAATCATGTGGCACTTTTAGCATAGCGCTTTAGGCGGCATGAACGATTTTCCATACATTCGTGCATTTAGTTCAAACTAACTGGTAGTATCCTTCACATTAAATCTTATATACCTACTTTAAACCCCCTAAACTTGTATATTTCTCTGTTTATTTATTTCTTTACTTGGATAAATAATAAATATCCAAGCGAGCTCAGAAACGGCTCCAACGATTTGGACGACATTTGGAACAGGTATAGAGGTTTACGGTACGGGGGCGACAAATCGATCAAGCTAAGGAAACCTGATAAGAGAAACCTCGGTTTTGGCTATTTTCAGCCGAGCAAAGATCGGCCGCCCAGGTCCTATATTTTAATACGTGAAGAATTGTACAGGGACAAGGCACCACTGGTACTATTCAATGTGAGGTGTTAGAGTATCGTATTGTACGATCTATTGCGCTTCCACCGAAGTGCCTACAACTCATTAGCGGTACTTCACAGGCAATGGACATAGTCCAACTAAAAATCGCTATCATAATTAGGGACGCCACACACAGCGGTACTAATTGGGCCGACTAATTGTTAACAATTACCTACTCGCCTTTCGGAAGAAACGACTTGTTCACAACGTAACGATTTAATTATCAAAATGCATATGCGTTTTAAATGTTCCACGTATCTGTCGGTGTACTTTTGAAGTTTGCATGTATGCAATGGTATTCATGAATGATGGTATGTGAAAAATTAAATGTTGGAAAACGTGACTTTGTTTAAATATTAGTTAACTTATTTTTGTCTTTTTTTGGCTCGCATTTTTGCAGCCGGAACGAGGTTCGCCCGTAGTTCGTCTTTCTATAGAAATGTATGTAGTTACGTTTTTCGTCAAATTCGTTATCAAAATAAGCGAATTTACTAATATCGAGAGCGTCAGAACGAATAAAAAATAAAAATGAATAAAAAATCAGGAATACTTAAACTGTTTCGCGGTAAAGATCGTCTTCATACAATACAATGATAAAATGTGAAAAATAATATTTAAAGTAAAATAATTAAAGGAACGAATACTCGTATGCTACATTTGGTATGTGAAATGAAATATTTACAAATTTAATATAATAATTTAATATTATACGAACTTATGTCTTATTTAACTGAATACTAAATAATACTTAAACTCTTTGTATAGGTGGTTTATTTGCAATACTATTTGCAATCCTTTGAAGTCGCCAATAAAATGTAGACATCGAAACGTATTCGAGCAACGTGTGAATTTTGACCTGCTTCGGATTAATTGGGTAGGTACCTCAATTTTAACACCATGCTTAGGTTATGAATAAAGATGAGTCGATACTATACAATTTGTTTAGAAAGTCGCAGCTCGCAAGTATGTGTTTCCAGTGGTTTTGTGTAGTGTCGCTCTGCCCACATATCTCATGCGGTAGTAAACATTTTATGTCACTTTGAAACCCAAGTGAGACTAGATTATACTATTCAAATTTTATAACTATACCAACCAATGTGACCACGAATATAATGCCATTTTCGTACTTATTGCTTAAAGAATAGTTTCCCTAATGCCATGTGACTTTTACAAGACTTACTGTTTACTGTGATTCGGTTCTAAAGGAATTTGAAACGGGGTAGCCAAAAAACGTCTATTTCCATGTTGTACTTACTAGCTGTTGCCTGCGGCTTAAAATTAAAATTATTTCGTTACTGGTTGACCCGGTGAACTTTGTAGGTATCACCGCAGATTCCCATGCATAATAATAATAATAATTTTTTAATCTGTTCCTTTAGATTTTTCCCGTTTTTTTTTCTTTCAAAGATAATAGGTCAATCAAAACTGTCCATCAGTTTTCGAATTTGAGCCAGACTATGATCAATAGTTTCGGCTGTGAATGATCATCAGATTTTATTTTTTTATTAATATGGTTACAAATACGTTTGGATACCAAATACTTATAGCTGCAGGTTCCTAATGGCCACCAAAATGTGGTGTATATGGAGAACTGATTTTTCTATATATTTTCTTTTGTGTGTTACAAAAAGTACAAAACTTACAAAGTTCATGCAAGTAACGCCGCAACCTCAGATGTATAACATAATATATTTGAAACGATATGCTTAATTAACTTTTTTAAACAGACACTTCTTTAAGTTACTGTAAAACGTATTAAAATTCAATTAAGTACCTACTTATTTAAAAAGAAAAACATTTACTTTAAATAAGCTTTATTTAATTGCTTTCTTTAAGTAAAAACGTGACGATAACAGCAAACAAGCTAAATGAAACCTTAAACAAAAATTAATTAAAACTCCCAAGGAGATCAAAATATGGGACTATTTTCCCGAAAGAATGTCCCGCGACAAAATGCGTGTAGGAATTGTATTTAGGGCATTTATCTATTTTAGTTTATTCTCTCATTCACCATGCCACCGTAGGTATGTATTATATTATGTCGATTACGTTACCAGTCGTAAAATTAGTGCATTTTACGACTACCGGTCGTAATGTCGGGTTCATTAGTTTTACTACGGTATTAGGATTATAGGTAGGTACTAGGTACAGTACTTACAAATACATATTGATTTAAATGACAATCATCCAAAAAATTTTGTAAATGCTGGAATTAATTATAAATGAACAAGACTGAACAAATCTTATCTTAAAGTTCAAAACATTAGCTTTCTGCTTTCGTACCTTCCTAGGGTTTCCATAGTTCAAAATAATGACAGAACTTAAAAATGAGAGTTATAATTATATGCTGGAACAGTACAGTCAGTTGCGTTTGGAGTCACTAAAATCAGCTGCACTCTTTTATTCCCTACTACATATTTAAAAAGTCATGTACCTAGACTGTTTTGGTAACTCAGTCGGACATTCGCTGTTAACTGTACTCGCTTTCATAAAATCCATACCTAACAAATGGTAGAGATACAATCAATCGTATCGAGAGCAATGGTCTGCCCATACAAGGCATATCTCTTAAATGCATGAAATAGCTTTTTGCCATTTTCGATCTGCAGTTGAGTAATGTTTTGTCAAATGCTGTGATTTATCGTTAGTATCGGCATGATCAAAGCATAGCTCCTATAGCTCAGCCGTTTGTCCTCTCTAGTGCTTTACTGTCATCGACTTATATGACATCTTAAATTACATCGACATATGCATGCATTGTGAAATGAGCCATTTTCATTACAAAAAAAATATGAACTCAGGATGGAATGACCTAAAGCTTGTTTCGGCTCTTCGGTTTGAATTTCTTTGTAGAGAAATCTAAATTGTATCATAGAAAATTACGACGAAGTTTCATCCAAGGCTTCCAATGAATTAATATACAACCTTTCCAACAACATTTTCCATTATGTTCTAAGGTTTAACTGGTAGAGAATGCCTTATGGCATTAAGTTCACCTTTTGTATTAGTTTTACTAATGTGCAATAAAGTTTAAATAAATAAATAAATAAATATACACTCAACAGCAATGAAAACCCAATCTGCACTGGGTCCGCGTGGGGACTATAGCCCAAACTCTCTCGTGATGAGAGGAGGCCTGTGCCTAGCAGTGGGACGCAAATAGGCTGTAGTAGTAGTAGTTGTTTGGTATCCACAATAGGAAATAATTATGAAATAAAACTACTTGTGCGTAGCCATGACAGATGTAATCTAGCGTGCCTTACAATAATGTTGCCATATATAATAACCATAAACTATATGACACATCCCCCGCTTATACTCCAATTACTTGTACATACAAATAATAATTAAACTTATCCTAACTCATAGTCATTTAAGTATGATGGTTTCTTAACAACCCTGCCATACCTTGTTACCACAGATGTTTCAATCGACTGATCTGAACTTGGACTACTAACAGATGATTCATTTAAATCATTACCACCAGCTAACTGACTTTCGCTTACTTTATTACTTAATTGAGCAGGCGTATCCCACATTTCTTTCTTAACATTAAATTTATTTTTACTATGTCTAATGTGTTTTTCATTCCTTCTCACTAAGTTACCCTTCTCATTCTTAACAATGAAAGATCTAGGTCCATTTGCCTCTTTCATTATTTTACCTGTTGACCAACTTTTACTATGAGGTATATTTTGAACAATCACCTCTTCCCCCTTTTGAAATGATTGTTTTGTTTTACAGCTTTTGTTATAGTTGGCCCTAGACTTTTCATTGTTAATTGACATTTGTTTTTTTACATTTACACATATTTTAGGTCTAAGTATTTCCTTGGTACTGGGCAACTTTGTCCTTAACAATCTACTCATTAGTAGTTCAGAAGGACAATAATCTAAATTTGCCACTGGGCTACTTCTGTAATGTAACATTGCCATGTCAAAATTAGTGCCACTTTCTTTGCATTTTCTTAATAAATCTTTTACAATGCCAACAGCTTTCTCTGCCATCCCATTAGACTGCGCATAGTGAGGACTGGAGTTAAGTAATTGTATATCATTATGAGCTGCAAATTGTTTAAACTCATAACTCCCAAAAGGCATGTTATCGCTGACTATGTATCTAGGCATTCCATGTGTGCTAAACATTTTGATCAACTTACTAATTACATGTGATGCTGTTTTGTTTTTTAGCTTTGCCACTTCAATCCATTTTGAGTAATAATCCACAACAATTAGGTAATCCTCACCTGCAAAGCTACCAATATCCATCCCTACTTTATTAAAAGGCAAGTCAGGTATCTCATGAGATATTAAAGGTTGTTTACAGTTAGATACCCTATATTTTTCACAGGCTTTGCATGCTAACACATGATCTTCGATATCTCTTGACATTCCCGGCCAATATAACACTTTCCTTGCCCTCTTTTTGCATTTTACAACTCCGGCATGTCCAGAATGAACAATATTTAACATTTCTTTTCTTAAAATCTTGGGTACAAGTACTCTGTTATCAAAGTATACAATTCCATCTTTTACTACCAACTCATTCCTCAACTTATACAACTTTTTTAATTCTCTACCATGAATATTTCTATCATTTTTTGGCCATGCTGAGTTGTACCATATCATTATATGTTGTAAATTACAATCTTTATATGTTTCTGATTTTAATTCGTTTAACTTATTTTCTGATATCTGTAAGTCATTTTCTAATCCATAAACCTTTTCTGAATTCAAACAATGAACTAATTCTTTCAATGCTGGTTCTACTTTACCATTTTTTGTATTGAAGTGCCTCGATAAATAGTCAGCTACATACATCTGGGTCCCCGGTACATACTTTATTTGGAAATCATATTTTAAAAGTTTCAACACCATTCGTTGTAACCTTGCTGAAATTTTATTTATATCCTTGCTCACTATAGCCACTAAAGGTTTATGATCAGTTTCTACTATTATTCTACGTCCATACACAAATTGGTGATACTTTTCCATGGCCAAACAAATAGCAAACAATTCTTTTTCTATAGGGGCCCATCTTTGTTGACATTCAGTATAACATCTCGAATAGAAAGAAATGGGTTTGCCATTTTGTAATAGACATGCACCCATACCATTCTTAGAGCTGTCACTTTGTAATGTTAATGTACCCTGACTTTGTAACATAGCTAACGTTGGAGCACTACTTATTTTAATTTTAATCTCTTTGAAAGCCTGTGCTTGTGAGGTACCCCAATCCCATACAACATCCTTTTTTAACAGATCTCTAAGAGGTTCAGTGGTCTTTGAGTATTGTGGTATGAACTTGCTAAGATAATTACACATCCCTAGAAACTTCTGTAGTTCTTTAATATTTTTTGGCTCCTCTAAGTCTGTAATAGCTCTGACATGTTCCGGATCTGGCTTTACTCCTGACTTTGACACTATTACCCCAACATACTTAACAATCTCACTCCTATATTGTACTTTATTTTTATTAAATTTTACATTATATTGTCTGGCTCTATCTATAACCTTTCTTAAAATTTCATCATGATCAGAGAAGCTGTCCCCTGCAATGATTAGATCATCAAAGTATATACTCACTCCGGGTATGTCGCCAAATATGGTGGTATTTAATTTTTGCATTACCTCCGGAGCTGATGAAATTCCAAACGGCAACCTTTTGAAGCAGTATCTGCCAAAAGGAGTTCCAAATGTGCACACTTTTTCTTTATCTTCTAAGGTTACTTGAAAGAAACCATCCTTCATGTCTAATACTGAGAACACCTGTTTGCCTGAAAGAGAATTATATATTTCCTCAGGAGATGGAATCTGATAATTTTCCCTTAAAATTACCTGATTCAGCTCCTTAGGGTCTAAGCACAGCCTCAGTGATTTGTCTGGCTTTTCAACTATTACAAGATTGTTACACCAAGTAGTTGGTCCTTCCACTTTCTCTATAATACCCCTACTTTCATAACTAACCAAGGTTTCTTTCAGTCTATCTTTTATTGCCTGTGGTACTCGTCTGATTGATTTTATGACTGACTGTGCATTTTCCTTTAATTTTATAGTGTATGTGCCGATATTTCCTAGACCAGAAAACACATCCTGATTACTATTTAAAAACTTGCATTTTTCTTCTGAGTGTATTGAATCAACTTTTTTAACTAAATTAAATTTAATACAGTCGGGTAATCCTAGTACAGGCTGTATTGGCAAATCTACTATACAGAACCTTATATATCCCTCTTGTTCTTTAACTACACATCTTAGCTCTATACTTCCTACTGTTTCAATTGTCTGACCACTATATACCACTAGCACAGTGGATTTACCCAGCTTACCAGTTTTATTTTTAATTTTTTCATAAACTGAGAGTGGTAAAGTATTACAATCTGCACCTGTATCTAGTTTAAACTTTACATTTAACCCTTCAACACTTAGAACTTCATTCCATTGTAATCTATCAGATGTTCTTACCGAGTCAATTATAAATTCTTCCGAACTACTGTCACTGTTATTGTTCTCCTTCACACAGTCTACTTTCTTGGAGGATGATCTGTTTGAAGTGTACCTCTGCGACTTTTCATCCTTTTTCTTTGTATTCCTGCACATTACTGCGTAATGATTATACATGTTGCACAATGAACATCTACGTCCATACGCAGGACAATTTCTTAACTCGTGTTGTTTCCCACACTTGCTACACCTGTATGTGCGAGTTTTTGATGTATCTTCTTTTACTATATTTACTTCATAAGACCGCTTGTCTTCAATTTCCTTCATCTGTCTTCGACCCTGCTCAGCTGCCCTGCAAAGGTTTATAGCTTCTTCTAAACTCAACTCTCTTTCTCTTAACAACCTCTCCTTGACCGACGCGTCATTGATTCCAATTACTAGCATGTCACGAATAAGTCTATCTTCTTCCTTAAACTCGCACAACTTCGCTGTACTCTTCAACCTTGTTACAAAGTGCTCTATACTTTCACTTTCTTCCTGTCTAAGGTTAAAAAACTTGTAGCTGTTGGCCACCGTATTTGTTTTTGTTCCAAAATGTTTGTCTAACTTCTCTATTAAACCTTTCCACGCAGACTGTTCACCCAGGCCGTTATACACTTCTAAAATATCTTCGCCAGCACAGCTCAAAAATATGGCGATTTTTCTCTCATCATTTTCTTTTACTAGCCCCGTGGCTTTTAAGTATATATCAAATAACTGCTTATATTTCCTCCACGTTGTGGCGTCGTCAATTTTATAGCCGGTAGGTGGTTTTAAACCTCCAATAACATTTACTTTTTCTGTTTCTACGCTTTCTTTAGACTCCGCCATTTTTCCTTGTAACAGACAACCTGCGCTGTTCTCTCACTCGTTTTTACCTACTGTCCTCTCCACTATAAACAACAGTTTTATCCACAAAAGGTCTTTCTCCCCTTCGTCCTACTTTAAGTTATTGGTTTACACCTGACACCATGTTTGGTATCCACAATAGGAAATAATTATGAAATAAAACTACTTGTGCGTAGCCATGACAGATGTAATCTAGCGTGCCTTACAATAATGTTGCCATATATAATAACCATAAACTATATGACACAGTAGTAGTAGTAGCAGCAATGAAAACGGGTCACTTCGTTTAGGATTTTCAATAGAAAGTGACCAGTTGTCATTGCTGTTGAGTGTATTAAATCGCAAAACCAAATATCATGTCAACATTTGATACATTAAAATCCATTTCGTTAGCCACTAAATCGTGTAAAAATTAGAAGACTGTAAAAACACTTCATCACATGTTATTAACAGCACATGATTAACAGCAGAAAGCAGTTTTAAGTCTCTATTAGCAAATTTTCGTTCAAAGATGGAAAACAAAAATTACTTTTTCGTCAGAGAATGTTAGATATATAATACAAATACTCTTTATTGAACACCGTGTGGTAATAGAGAAAAAAAGGACAGAACAAAAAGATCAGGAAAGCATGTTGTTAGGTATACAGCAGGCGGTCTTATCGCTAATAGAGCGATCTCTCCCAGACAACCTTTGGGTAGTGGATGTCAATTAAAAGAAATAAGTTGGTAGGCGGTGCTCGTAATGACCATATGTCATATGAACTCATATGTTATAAATACATACATACCAGAAATCATAAATATAAACGGCTTGGTGGTCAAATGAGCCCACAGACACTCATCCCGCGGGCTCAATTGCCCACTTTGTTTTTTTTTCGTAGATGACTCGACCCTCACTTATCGGATAACTCGGCCCGCGGGTTCACTTGACTACTCTTTTACCGGTAAGGGTCCACTCAGCCCGTGGGTCTAGTCAACTACTATTTTACCGGTAAGTGTCTACTCAGTCCGTTAGGTCAAAGGTGTGAATGTAGGTTAGGTTCGTTAGTTATCTATATACGCCCGAAGGGCAAACTACCTAGAAATAGGGGCCCCGCGTAGCGGGTACCCGTCGACCAAGCCACATTCCTAAGTCTTTGCATATTCACGGACTGAGTGGACCCTTACCGGTAAACTAGTAGTCGACTGAGTCCGCGGGCTGAGTTGATCCTAAGCGGTAATTTAGGGGTTGAACGAGCCCGCGGGCTCGGTTAACACAGGTGGGTCAAGTCACCCATACACAAATTTATACGGTCAACTCAGCCCGCGGGCTGAGTGGTCTGTGGGCTCATTTGACCACCAAGGGATATAAACATACATAATAATAAATATAGTCATAACACTAATATAATAAATAAACATAAATAAACTACGTACAGTCTAAAAGAAACTAATGACAGCCGAAACCTAGATGAAGAAGAGGAAAAAGATCAAAAAGCAAGTGATAAGAAATGATCCTTAAGATTGTTTTTAAAGACAGCGAGAGATTGGGCACGCCTAAGGTCCACCGGAAGAGAATTTCAGAGCCGTACAGCAGAAAGATAGTGTAGATATATAACTAATGCACTAATGACCTCGGTTTAGTTTTCCGAAAGCTCCACCACTGTGTCTCGAAGCTACCGCATTGTTGCCTAGCCTGCCTACACGTGGTCGGCTCTTGTCCAATCACTTTCATTATAACAGAAAAGCTGCTATGACCAATACTATGCATACAATCAGAAGTTAGGTATATTTATTGTTAAGCCAGGAGAATTTTCATCGCGAGGTTAATGGCTTTTAGTTTCTTGTGCTACCTACGAATATTCGTTGGATCTTAGGGTTTGGTTTGAAACCGTAATTAATTTGTATACTCGTACATAAGTATTTAAGTTTACATTG
Organism: Aethes cnicana; assembly: GCA_963971205.1. Lineage (NCBI taxonomy): Eukaryota > Metazoa > Arthropoda > Insecta > Lepidoptera > Tortricidae > Aethes > Aethes cnicana. Next base: position 4,007,392 of record OZ020291.1, on the reverse strand, counting down.
CGAGATTGAGAGGTGAGAAAAGTAACGATTGCTGTGAGTTCGGATTCGCTCTTTGTAGAACTTTGAAATATGACTATCGATTGGGTTTCAACGGCGTTTCTTTCCAGCAGTGGGTCCTGTCAGAGGCGTTGTTGGTAGATTTAGAAATCAATATTTATATTTAATATTATAAATGCGAAAGTAACTGTCTGTCTGTCTGTCTGTCTATTACCTCTTATTACCGATTGAGATGAAATTTGGCATGGAGATAGTTGGGGTCCCGGGAAAGGACATAGGCTAATTTTTATCCCGGAAAAACGCACAATTCCCGCGGGAACGTGATAACCGATTTCCACGCGGGCGAAGCCGTGGGCAGAAGCTATAGTGACGCATAAAAGAGCCCAGATATGTACAATTTGTTGAATAAATCATTTGAATGTAAAAATTCTCCTAGAAGAGAATGAATCCGGAGCAGCGGTTTCGAGGATTTGAAGCATGGAACAGGCCAGATGACTGAAAAAATCCAATTAGTCCGTCAGTTAGATTATAAAAAACCATATATAAACCCTTTTCTTTAAATTTTCATATGTGGCCCGTACAACGCCCCATGGATATTGCTCATGGAGTTCAAATTTTCATACAGGCCAACTATTCAGCGACATCTATTAACTTAGCTAGACTAACACACGGCGACTGATTTTTATTATAAGTATAGAAGATTTATTTCTTTACTCGTGCCCGGTAAACTTCGTATCACCACGGATTCCCATAAAAAGCTATTTTTCGTTTAGATTTTTCATTTTTTTTTGTTCTAAACCTTCTCAGAATCACGGGGAATAATACAAAAAAAGAATCAGCCAAATCGGTCCAGCAGCAGTTCTCCAATCTTAGCGAAACTAACACTCGGCAATTCATATACATTTTTTTTTTACCAACTCGAAAGAAATTATAGACCTATACAATATACTTAGAATCGATAGCCGATACGGTGGGTTAATTATTTGCCATATTTTCTGACCCAGTATAAGAAGATTACAAAAACAGGGTTATTACGAAATACTTATTTTAGCTTAGTCCGCGCGCCTTCTAAGTTGTGTTGTGCTAAGTAGGTTTTTTTTTTATGTCATTGGTAGGCAAACGAGCACACAGGAAACCTGTTGGTAAGCGGTCACTGCGGCCCATGAACACCGAAACCATATGATTTCTTATAAAGAAACCTTAAGATCTCGAACGCGTTGCCCACCCTGAGGCCTAAGATGGAATGCCTCTGTGCCAGAAATTTCACCGGCTGCCTTAACAACATTACAACATAACGACGGAGATGACGATGCAGCGGAGCCACGCCGTTTCGTCGCCTAAATAGTTTTATTTGGTTTTTTTTTTTTTTTTTACTACGTACAGAATGACCACGGAATCACCCGCCTGAATCTAGCCCGCGCGCAACTCGCCTTACATTTGTTTCATCCGGAGATGGTGAGTGCTGATGGAGATGGTACTGGTACACACACATTTACAAGTGTACAGACGTCCTCGCACGCATACAGCAACATGGACACTTCATTCGAATTGTGTTCGAAATCGTGCTTTTATACCTACATTGTGTAGAGATCTTCTACTATCTAAAGTCCCGCGTCTTCACACTTCAGAACGCTTCAATGATTTTAAAAAACACCACTAATACTCTCAACACATGTGTGCGAGCTGAGACAGCCATCAACTATGCGTTGGGAGTGTTGGTGGTGCTTTTTAAATAATGATAAAAAAATTGAAGCGTTTTGAAATGTGAAGGCGCGGGACTTTAGATAGTAGAAGATCTCTAGTATAGGCCGTGTCCGCCGGGTCCTAGAATGACAACCTTCAAGCAAATCAGCGTACGCCCTGAAATAAATGTTAAATGCGACAATAGTTTCATTGGTGTTAACTGTAATGTCATGTTAAACTTTTATAAAATAAATAAATAAATAAAATTTGGACTTGCTATCGTCTGTTCGGTAGCCGCAGCGACCGTGTGGGACCGCGGGTCATTACTCAACAATTGCATAAGACAAAGCGCCGGCGCAACCGAATCGTTTACGGCTACTAGGAATTGTTCACCGGGGGCACTTTAGCTTTACAATACAATCTCCTTGTTGAAACTTAGCTATAAGAAAACACTGGGCCAATTATTATCCATACTAATATTATAAATGAGAAAGTAACTCTGTCTATCTGTTAGTTCATCAAGCTTTAACCGTTGGATCAATGTAGGTGAAATATGATGGAGATATTTTTTGAGTGCTGGGGAATGACATAGACCACTTTTTATCCCGGAAAAACACATAGTCCTCGAGAGGGAACGCGTTAACCGAACTCCCCGCTGGCGCAGGCGCGGGCGGGCGGAAGCTCGTAATAAATAAATTCTTTATTCAGATATCCACAAACTATTGAGATAAGTAATCCATATCCATATTAATATTATAAATGCAAAAGTAACTCTGTCTGTTTGTTAGCTCTTCACGCTTCAACCGCTGGACCGATTTGGATGAAATTTGGTATGGAGATAGTTATGGTCCCGGAAAAGATCATAGGTTACTTTTTATCCCGGAAAAATGCATAGTTCCCGCGAGAACGCGATAACCGAATTCCACGCGGGCGAAGTCACGGGCAGAAGCTACTACATAATAAAATCTACCACTATTGTTAGTACCTATAAAATATCATCTAATCTATACTTAAAAAACCGGCCAAGTGCGGGTCGGGCCACGCGCAAATTATAGGGTTCCGAAGTTGAGGATGCCCACAGTACCTTTCTAAGACTTATTAGCATCTAGCTAGCCTGTGGTATGACGTGCCCGCCCGACGCCCCTGCCGCTCGAGAAAAATCATCATTATAAGTTGGTCGACTATTACTCGTAAGTTTGTACAGCCTACTTAGCTCTGATAGTTTTCCTTTCAACTACGTTATATATGCCACAACCGTGATTTTTTTCAGCCATCCAAATACCACCATTTAGCTGGCAGGGGGGGGGGACACGTGACTCTAACAAAAAATAGCACTTTAAAGCTTAATATTTCACAAACGCATCACTTAATCAAAAAATGGTTTTAACAAACCCACAATATTTTTTCAAGACCTATTCAACGATATGTCGCACCATGGGGTACGCAAGAAAAAAAAATTACATCCCCACTTTACGAGTAGGGGAGGTACCCTATAAAAAAATATATTTCAAAATTTTATTGTACCACTTTGTCAGCGTAATCAATATGCATATTCATGCTAAATTACAGCTCTCTAGACCTAAGCATCTCCGATCAATAGTGCGGACAGACGGACGGACGGACGGACGGACGGACGGACGGACGGACGGACGGACGGACATGGCGAAACTATAAGGGTTCCTTGTGGACTTCGGAACCCTAAAAAAGGGTAATTTTTTGTCTCTTTCTAAATGTCTGTCTGTCTGTTTGTTAGAGTTTATCTCCAGAACCAATGAACCGATTTGAATGCAGTTTTCAAACGTGGACAGAGCATCATGCGGAGCTACATATAAGCTATGTTTGATTAAATTGGGAACCTATCGGAAAGAAAAGTTATCGGCCATTTCATTATCCACGCAGACGAAGTCACGGCGCACAACTAGTTATTCATAAGTTTAACGCATTCACTGCCATCGACGCATATGTGCGTTTTGCTGACTTTCCCGCAGTGCCTTGAACGGAAATGTGCGTTGCAATGTTCCCTTAATGACAGATGTGGCACCTGGCGAAAGTTCGTAAAACAGAAGTGGCAGTGAATGCCTTAAACAAATATGTCTGTAGGTATTCGAGAGTTGAGCTTAGCCCCAATCATCTTACTAAGTACGCATAATTTTTTAAAGAATATTATTTCATTACAATACGAAATATTACCTAAACCATACAAATGTGGAGTGACAAAATACAACCTCATCTCTGTTACACTGGGACATGTCAAAACCGGCCGTATCTGTTTGTTTAGGACCTGTCATTATAACTCTTGTTAACAAGAACGGACATGGTTGCTGTTTACCTGCCAACTGATTACTGAGCCAGTAACCTGCTATTGTGACTCAAATTTTGAGTACCGAGTAGCCTACAAAAGGCCTTGTTTAATTTTATGAAAAAAAATTAAGTCACTAAATAATAATAAAATCCGGTTCGAAGTCCCAAAATGTTTTGAACCGAAGGAAATCGTAAATAAAGTTAATACTAATTGTAACCCCGAGCTTAGCAATTAAGGCGTCAATTTACACGTTACATCGTTATTTACACCTATATTTACATTTACACACAAAGTGACGAGGAATGCATTGTGTGCCGTGGGAAGAACTATTTGACACGCTCAATATAAAAGACATAAACGAGCGCACATGTTAATGTAAGGAGCTTGGCTGGTTGCCTTCGCATATTCTAATTTTACTGAGTTGCGCCGAATACAAAGAAATTTTGAGTTATGATCAATAAGAATGATTTTTCAAGTAGCCCATTTGATGAGATTGGAGCTTGTGAAAGTTATTTGTATTTATAGTAACTGACGTTGTGTTAGTACCAAACTAATGCAATTTTTAAGTGTTAAGTTTTAAATGTAATATTAATAACGATAATTTTATTTGTTTCTCCGTATAAAAATATATTTTAATAATCAAATTGTTTTCGAACAAAGACGTACTTGCGCTTTTTTTCTAAATCAAATAGGTCTGGAAAATATAAAAGTTATTCATTGGGAAAGCTAATTCAAAAGGTCAACCCATAATCTAGCAATAAGGAAACTATCCATACAAAACCATCAACCTGCAGTTGTTAGCTATATGGCCATTTATTGGCGTAATGCGTAATTAAAGTGGGATATAGCAGTAAACAATCACAAATAAAAACATAATAAAATAAATTACTTCAATAAGTAACATGATTTTTTTTGTTCACAGTGCCATTTACTTCTTAGGGTGTGTTTTCACTGATCCAGGTCTATTGCAGTGTTCCAAATATAACCAGATCTACGACAGTAGAATGAATGTCTTTCAAATAATACGTTACAGATTTAAAATGCAACAGTTACGAATGCTTATAAGTCATTTACTACTTATTTATTTATTTATTTATTTATTTATTGGTCTACCAACAGCGGTTACAATGTTACATTCTTAAAATATTACATGTGAGTGGTTCTATAGCTAATTGCACAGCTACTTAAAGGCGGACACCGCATGCAAACAGTTTTAAGTTAATGACGTTAAGAAAAGTATATAAAATAGATGTATTGATATATAAAGACTAAAATACAATGAACAGATTAGACAGAGTTATAAAAATAAAAAAAACAGTAAAGAATATTTTGTAGTGTCCAGTGAGTGCGTAATTTCAATCTTCGACGCTTTTACAGAACCTGCTCCATGAGTCAAAGTGAATATCACCTGAGCCGCAGTGCTCATTTAGTAGTTTGCTAAGACGAGAGACGGGAGAGTTGCGTCCTAGTACAGTTCTCCGGAAGGGAAGGGCCAGTGGTTTGATTTTATAGCGCGGATATCTACTAGGAGCTATAAAATTAAATTTCTCCAAAAGTTGGGGGCAATCTATTTGGTTTCTAAATAGTTTGTATAGGAATGAGAGATCTAAGATTATTCTGCGCTTGGATAGAGAGGTAATTTGAAAGTGTTTTATTCGTTTGTGATATGACGGTATTTTGTTAGTCAGGCCGTAAGCTCGCGTTAAATGCCAGATGAAGCGTTTCTGTACTCTCTCTAGTTTTAAGCTATGAGTTGCATAATGGGGACGCCAGACAACACTGCAACACTACTACTACTACTAATACAGCCTATTTGCGTCCCACTGCTGGGCACAGGCCTCCTCTCACCACGAGAGGGTTCGGGCTATAGTCCCCACGTGGGCCCAGTGCGGATTGGGGACTTCACACACATCTTTGAATTAATTCGCAGATGCGTGCAGGTTTCCTCACGATGTTTTCCTTCACCGAAAAGCTCAGTGGTAAATTCAAATTGAATTTCGCACATAAGTAAACTCAGAGGTACGAGCCGGAATCGAACCCCCGACCCCTCTGCATGAGAGGCGGTAGGTCGAACCACTAGGCCACCACGGCTTCTTATAAGTCATTTAAATATGTACAATCAAACGTGAATATAGTATCGTGATACAATATACAATTTTAAAGGTTTTCTTACTAGGAAATAGGGATCAAAAGCGTAATTTGCACTCGAAGTTTCGACTCGGCCATACTAGGGTTCGACCCCACGACCACAACTGACTTCAACTGAGCCATCCGATTAAAACCATATAATAAAACCTAATCACGTTTACTGCGAAGATTTAAAGGTATTTAAACCATTACCCGGGTTCCCGTGAAGCCTCCATATAAGGCTGCAAGACGATCTAGTTTCATTTCTGATTGCTGCCATTTATTGATTGTGATTGCTCCGGCAATCACGCGACGCGTATCGAATGATTCACTCTATTTATCTTCTCTTAACTGACTGAAAAAAATAATTATCTTTATTTTGATACAAGTGAGAAAAGTTAAAGGTTAAATAAAAGTGTAAAGCCGTGTTACCCTACAATGGCTTCAAAAAAATTGTTATATTTATTCTGATACAAGTGACAAACGTTTAAAGTTAAAAGTGTAAAGCCGTTTGCCTATTATTAGCCTAGCGGTTTGAAAATTTGGTTTATTTCGATACAAGTGGGAAGAGTTTTATTCATTGCTAGACAGACAAACAAGTAGACAGACAGTCCGTCTGACGTAGAGCTGGCACAGACAAATTTAAAGGTGTAAAAAAGTAAATGGGCACATCCGCTAATAAAGGATTTTTGAAAATTCCTCCTCTCAGGGGTGTGGAAGTAAGAGTGGTATGAAAATTTGTAACCAAAATCCACACGGAAGAAGGCGCTTGGAGAAGTTAGTCTGGACATAACTATTTTAGATCTAATTTTTATCCAAAAAACGCACGAGAACCGAATTCCAAAAGGACGCAGTCGCGGGCCTACGTCCCACTGCTGGGCACAGGCGTCCTCCCTTCATGAGAGGGTTTGGGCTATAGACCCCACGCGGGCCCAGTGCGGATTAGGGACTTCACACATACGCTGATGCGTGCAGGTTTCCTCACGATGGTCAAGCCAAGCAAGAAAACTCAGTGGTTCACAACAATCAAATTGAAAAGAGAATTAAGACTGTCATAATTTATGCCAAAGCTTGGATATCATACATTTTTGCAGAGCTCTACCAATTTACAGGCTGATGCAGCTATGCCTAAAGGGGTAAAATAAATTCCCATTACTCAAGCAATTTCTCATGACAGTTGATCATGTAACGTTTGCCTTTCTAGGGAATTTTCCGAAGGCTTCGACGACAAATAGCTCTGTCCGTCCGGCTGTGCATTATACGTGTTTCACTTATTACCACGTTACGAGCTCTGGGAATAAAATTACCAATAAAAAATATTACGAATACACACCTTGAACACATGAGAATAACCTCCATATTGAAATGCACTGGTATCTGGAAGCAAGGAATGATATTTGACACTTAGGAAACACACAATTTGAAACCATATCTGCGTACTTGCTAGCGTTCTTTTTTGAATGTTTTACTCCACAAGTCTCCGGTTGACAATGTCTTGTACTACCATGAAAGACGATTTTGAAGGTTAAATCAATAAAGTTAAAGGTGATTTCAGTTTAAATTGGGGTCCAGGGAATGTTTTAATTAGGTTAACGATGCCCATGCGCCTGCGCCGCGTGACGTCACTTCAAAGAAACTTTGTATCGAAAGCGCAATAAAAATCGTTGAAGCGTTCCGGTATTAAAAAGGAAACTTTAATATCCTCATTAAGTGTTAAAGGTGCTTGTGCTTGATTGCAAATTAGCCATCTAGAGCCTTTACTATCTGATATAAATCCAGTTCGAAGGACTATTCGGTTTTATTTCAATACACGTGCAAATTCATAGTGTTTCTGTTTATTATTTCTAACATAGAAAAATATCATCGGATTCTTCCCTGAAACAAACAAAAGGAATCAAACCAAGGATTTTCGCATTCCACGACGTCTATCTATTCTGTAATCTATGGGAAAGTTATTCCTGGAATGGACGATAAGGAACATCCAGAGATGAGGCTGTCTCGCTCCGGCTCAGTATTTTTGGTACGCGGAAAGAGGACGGCAGTATCGAGGAATGTCCCATACTACATTTATATTATTTATCGAAAGTTAACGATGAATCGTTCGATGTGGGATGACTTTTTAAAATATCGTCTGCGGTTTTGCTTGTTTAAGAGCTGGATACGGACGGTGGTTCATACAAAGGGAATTATACATATAATATAATATTAAATGTTATGTTATGATATGCCTTCTTTTTAATTCAAGTCACAAAGTTAAGAACAACAAGAGCCTATTAGCGTCCCACTGCTGGGAGGACATAGGTCTCCTCTCATCATTGGGGGGCTTAGACTATCGGTAGGCCCCTACGAGGGCCCAGGGTTGTATTCCGGTAAGCCGGTGAAATTACTGGCACAGACGCATTCTATTTTAGGCCTCCGAACGCATTCGAGATTTTATGGTTTCTTAATAAGAAGTCATAAGATTTTACGTATCCATGCCATGGGCTGTAGTGGCCGCTTACCATCAGGCGCCTGTGTGCTCGTTTGCCTATCATCTATACTAGGTACTAATAATAAGTATATTGAAGAAGTCGCGTCTGTAACTTGAAAATTAAAAGAAACTATCAAGTCGAGGGGACTATACAAACAATACTGAACACAAAAAACAGCTTTTTAGAAAATTGTCTGTATGTATATATGTATGTTCGGATTTAACTCAAAAACTACTGGACGTATTGCAAGAAAATTTGGTATATGGATAGTTTATAACACTGGTCAACATATAGGCAAATTTTTATCCCGGAAAAACGCATAATTCCCGCGGGAACGCGATAACTGCATTCCACGCGTGCGAAGTCGCGAGTGGAAGCTACTAGATAAGTAAAAGTACTATATAAAAAAAGTGTAGATCATATACCGACCGTCCGAGAAATTGTATTTCTACGGCAGTCGGAGTCGGATCAAAAACGCCTGATTTAGCGTAGGCGTTTGAGACGTAATTTGATTCCTCGGCTTGGATAATTGTTGACCGGCGGTAGTAAAAACATTTATGTTGGCCGAACGTAGGTACCTACATACACACCGTGTGTACAATACTACTACTACAGCCTATTTGCGTCCCACTGCTGGGCACAGACCTCCTCTTATCACGAGAGGGATTGGACTATAGTCCCCACGCGGGTCCAGTGCGGATTGAGGACTTCGCACACATCTTTGGATTACTTCGCACGATCTTCTTCCATCTTCCATTTTCGCATCTTTGAATTATTTCTCACGATGCTCAGTGGTAAACTTAAAATAAATTTCGCACATAAGTAATCTTAGAGGTGCGAGCCGGAATCGAACCTCCGACCCTCTGCATGAGAGGCGGTAGGTCAAACCAATAGGCCACCACAGGCTTCAGATGTACAATATACAACTAGTTAAAATCTAGGTACCTAATATGACACGGAGATGCTTGTATCTTTGATAAAGAGATTATTATTATCTTAAGTTTTTTGCTATTTTTGCGTACTGTACATGGCGCTCCGGGATGTAATCATATGGATTATTTAAATATAGTATTTTGCTCGGTATGTGACTTGAGGTGTAAAATCGTCTCTATGTGGCGTAGCACGCGATATAGTTTATTTTAACTTTTTGGTTCAGTTTGTAGTTAAATAGGTGCTCATCGTCATCATCATCATCATCATCATCATCAACAGCCCATAGATGTCCACTGCTGGACGTAGGCCTCACCCAATGCACGCCAATTAGCTCTGTCCAAGGCGTGCCGCATCCAATCTACACCGGCCACCTTGCGCAAATCGTCACTTGTCCTGGCAACAGGGCGCCCTACACTTCGCTTGCCTTGTCGTGGTCTCCACTCAAGAACGCGTTTACTCCAACGACTATCCGCAGTTCTCGCGATGTGACCGGCCCACTGCCACTTCAAAGAGCTTATTCTTTGGGCTATGTCGACAACTTTCGTTCTCTGCCTGATCACCTCATTGCGGCAAATAGGTACTACAAAGTTTAATATAGTTCTAATTTACATACTGTACCTAAATCATCATCATCATCATCATTTCAGCCGATAGACGTCCACTGCTGGACATAGGCCTCCCCCAAGGCGCGTCACTCAGACCGGTCTTGTGCCACTCGCATCCACCGCGTTCCCGCGACCTTTACAAGGTCGTCACTCCATCTTGTTGGAGGCCTACCGACAGCTCGTCTACCGGTTCGCTGTACCTAAATAGGTACAGGAAATCCTTAACCTGTTTTTTGTAAAACTATACTAAATATACATATATTTTAGAACAATTTAGTATAGTTTAGTTAGATTCATAACATTTAGCGTATCTTCATTGGACTCCGCGATACAGGCCCAGAGTCTAGTGTGGAAACCGCTGCCAACTAATGTAACTTTCGTAAACCAACTTGTTCTCCTATTATTTCTATGACTGTATTCTGCATATTTTTCCGGTAAATAAACATTATTATTCTTATAGATACTGTTAGGTTTTGGCCCCATATGATAAATAGACCGCAAGCTGACTGTTGTCCTTCCATACAATCTTGTATATTTATTTATACAAACGAACGACCTCAGAAACGGCTCTTACGATTTGGGCGAAATTTTGAATATAGTGTTTTCGGAGGTGAAAAATCGATGTAGCTAGGTCTCATCATCATCATCATTTCAGCCGAAAGACGTCCACTGCTGGACATAGGCCTCCCCCAAGGCTCGCCACTCAGACCGGTCCTGGCCTACCGACAGCTCTGGCAGTAATAAGGGCAAGGGGGGTAACACTAGGGTTTGAGTTAATTTTAGGCATTTTTTGTAAAATTTTGTAATTGAATGAACATTTGAATAAACATTTGTCAACTGTCCGCAATGGCACTTGCATACATTTTTGACCCAATGAAAAATCTCTTTTTTTTTTTAGAAAAAAACATTTTATTACCTTTCCAACGGTACCTAACAATCATATCGTTATCCTTGATCAAATAGGGTTTAATTTCGGTTGAAACTATTTTTCGACAGCTAGGTCTCATATCTGGGAATAATCGTTTTTAGCTATTTTCACCCGAGCAACCCTGAAAATTAACCCTGAATATACAGTATACAATGACGTCATTAACTTCAATGTCTAAGGAAGCCCGAGGCGAATGGGCAAATGATGTAAAAGGCCTAGTTAACCGCATGATGTAACGTAAGTGTTTTTATTTAAATCATCAGTTAACAAATTACAGCTTTTCCGTGGGACAACCTCATATTGGCTTGATTACTACTATTATGTAAGTTGACCACTTCAGTTCTGGCGCGTGAAGTAGACATTGGTTTGAAGGACCGCGTTTTTTTTTACTTTTGACTACAGTTTTATTTATTAGGTACTTATCTACTTACATTCACTTATTTATATCACTTCAATTATATTCCACCTTTCTTAGGCGCCGATTATAATGTCAATCTGTCTATCTATCTAAGAGCATAACCTGGCGTGTCTGTACATAGAAAGAAAAGTTCAAAAAAAGGAACGGGGGGTCTAAAGATGTATCCGGTAGACCACAAAACAGCGATTTTTATAAATCTTTTCTGTCTGTCTGTCTGTTTGTTAGAGTTAATCTCCGAAACTACTGAACCGATTTGAATGCAGTTTTCAAGGGTAGATAGAGCATCATTTGGAGCAACATATAAGTTATGTTTGATTAAAATCGGATCTCGGAAAGAAAAGCTATAGGCAATTTTATATTCCACGCGTACGAAGTCGCGGGCAGAAGCTAGTAATATAATATAATAATAATAATATTTCAAGTACGTGTTTCCGTTCTGCGGTAGGTAGGTACTTGGTTATTTTTCCAATATTAAATTATGCATAATTAATATTTAAGGTTTTTTATTACTATTAGTGCACTATACATTGTTGTCATTAAGTAATTTAATTATTTATTTATTTATTTAATAGGCTAACCAACTAAATGTGTACAATGCATTTATGCGTTATAAATAAAACCATGATGTTGTCAATACACACAATATAAATTATATTTAGTTGGTTAGCCTATTAAATAAATAATTAAATTACTTAATGACAACAATGTATAGTTCAAAATATACTGCTTTCACTTCATTTCCTAAGTAGACCCAAAGTCAAAACCTCTTGTTTGTTTTGACAGGTCGAGCGACGGGCTTTAATGAGTCGGTTTGTACAACAACCAACCTGCCTACTATTCCTATAGCAGGCGATACGCGGCCGTCGCCAACCCGGCCGCTTTAAAAACTTCATTTTTACCACCACAATACCCCACCCCAACTACTTTTTAAATAATCCGGATATTACCCAAACGACCGTATTTCTTATCGTTAATAATTCCTCAGTATAACCACTTCAAGTCCTGTAAAATTGGAAGCTCGCAGAAGTAGTGTTGTCTCGTTCTTTTATATGGTAAATCAGTTGTGTGATAGGGATGGAGTCAGGTATGAGTCTTGCGGGACATCGACCAGCTTTCAGAAAAACTTAGTCGAGATGCCACGGATTGTAACTCGGAAATTGAAGTTTTAAAGTTTTCTACGACATTTGTCATTAAATTTGAACGTATTGTTTGAATTTTATGTATGATGTATACTCGTATCAATAGTAATAAAATGGTATTACTAAATCAAACGTTTTATTCCATTTTTTAAATAAAAGGACTACAACAAAACTTACTTTTTTTTTCAGTAATTACTCATAGGTACATCTTTTGTTTAGTACTCGTATGTAAACAAATACATTATACCTAATATGTATATTCGCAGACAGGTAGGTAGTCGACCTCAAAGAAAACCGAGCTACAACACTATACCTCTGCCCCTACTTGCCCCGTGGACATCGACAAAAACCGTGCAGCTTGCTTCTATGTGTGCATTCATGCATTCCAACACGCCCGCACACAACCGTCCCGCATACCGACCCGTAGGGCCTATTCTTATGAGGCGCTTTAAGCTTCTATATATCTGTCTCTTTCACACAACCTAATACACACTTGTGTGAAGGAGATAGAAGAATGAGGTTTCGATTTGTATCGGTCCGAATAGAGCCTGCGCCAGCGCAAAGAACGTCGCGTTTTGCATCGAAGCCTCAGTCGTAGAGTTACTTTTGAGGTCATCAAACGCTTTATAGACCTAAAGTGCGTCTAATCGTTGAAATTGTCACAAATTTCACGGAACGTGCTATAGTTTTCAGTTGTTGCATTAGTGTTGTGTTATTGTTGAAAGTTATGGTTCGTTATACATTTTTCACGTGTTAAGTTTGAATTACAGTTGGTTATTGAGTGAATCGAGTGCTGGTTTGCGGACTTGAGTGCCATGGCTGGATTTCTGTGCAGTTGAAACATGTGGGGGGACTTTTTCTACGTGAAATCTGTCAGGAAAAAGGAGGCCTGTAAATAGGTGAGTGTTACCTTATTTGGAACAAGGAAATATCGTGGAAATTCATTGGTATCGCAAATGTACCTATGCAATGGAAATATCTTAGTAGGCTTTCATACAAATAGTCACAACGAAAGCGAAATTCGTTCATATTGGAGTCGAATTGCATCCTGATAAACCCGAATTCTTATTTTCAAAAACTTTACGTTATGCGGTCAACAATGTTCTCATAACAGATTGTAACAATAGCTTAGGTACCTAACTGTTTTTATGCCTAAGGGCTATGCTGTGCCAGTACGTACTGTCACTAGGAGAAAGTTCTTTAAATAAATCTAAAAGTTTAAAGGTTTGACTTAAAGATTTTTAAGTGTAGATTCTGAAGTTCAGTCATCTTTATTCTGAAGTTCAGACTTACATACAATACTATAAAACTACTGATTGTCTCTTATGCGAAAGTTTTACTGAAAAATATATACAAATTCTAGGCACTTATATCTTGGCTAAAAATATATACACTCGGCGTCAAAATTATCGCGCCTCCTCGAAAAATAGTTTCAACCGAATTTAAACCCTATTTGATCAAGGATAACGATATGATTGTTAGGTACCGTTGGAAAGGTAATAAAATGGTTTTTTTCGGAAAAAAAATAAAAAAAGAGATTTTTCACTGGGTCAAAAATTTATGGAAGTGACATTGCGGATAGTTGAAAAATGTTTATTCAAGTTTAATTTTATAACCCTAAATGGATCACAAAATTTTACAAAAAATGCCTAAAATTAACTCAAACCCTAGTGTTACCCCCCCTTGCCCTTATTACTGTCTCCAAACGGTCTTTCATCGTATGTTAATATTTATGTCACTTACTTATCACAAGGCTTTATATTTTAAGGTTTTGACGTAATTAACATTTTGGAGGCAAGGCGATGCGTTAGCGTAATCTAAATCTTAGTATGAATTTATGTTTTGAAAATGTTATCGACACGTTTGATTACTTTGTATCAAAATAGCTCCATATTCTTTATCAATCACTTGTTTGAAATGATAAGAAATGTGGATTCTGTAAAATCACCAAGTATTACCTTACAAAGGGAAAAGCTCAAGTAGTTCATGTTATTAGACTTTACTGAAGCTATTGACTGTATAAGCAAACAGCATTTCGTGTCTACGTACTTGCATGCAACTTTGAATGTAACATTGTAGGTAGGATTTGTAGGTAAGAATTCGCCAGTTTTCAGTTTGAATGGAAATTATTATTGTTCCTAATGTCATGCTGTTTGAAAGGGCGTCCCACAGGGGTCTTTACTAGGGCCAAAACAATTTAAGAATATAATTTTATCTCGACATTGTTTTTGCATCAAATATTAATTTGCATCGTTATTGTAACCCAATATCTCTTATGTAAATGTTTTCTTATGGATGGCACCGCAACGTGGTGCCGAGTGGTTCAATATATCCATAATGATTCACTAATCACCGTATCAACCGCCATTAAAATACGAAAAATATGATGATTAAATTTCTAATGATGTCATGCGAAGTCACTGTCAAACAATATCATTAAAAAACTAAGTTTTTAAGAATAGACTAGCCGCATCGCACTCTATTAAAATACTTATCTGCGTATAGCTAACATGATACATTATTGACACATAAAGGAGGTTCCCTATTTGGCAGACCTAACTCCAGAATGAGTGGCGAAGAATGGAACCTGCATACAATAGAGTAGGAAAGTTAGAAAGTGCCTGTGCCCTTTGGTTAAGCGATAAATATTTATGAAAAAACCTTTTTTAAGTAGGTAACCCTTTCAAGTGTTCTGAAACATTTTTCTGAACTTAGTGAGTGAGCTACATATGTATATTATTTTTATAGCCGGGAATAAGTTATGTTCGGAAAACGTGGCCATAAAAGTCTGACACGCGCCTGTGCTCTGGTATTGGAATGTTGACGTATGTTTTGACTTTTTTCGTCGTATTATTTATTTTAAAGCTACTGTACATTTTATGCTTAATTGACGATAAGACGTGGTACCTACAAATATGTCGCAAATAGGACCTATACAAAATATATAAGCAGAAGCATATCCGAAAACGACGGCATCAGGTAGGATTCGAGTAGGTATATTTTTACCCCACTACGCTAGAAGGAGGGTTATGTTTTTCGAGTGTATTTATGTAAGTATGTAGGTATGTATGTATGTATATTTCTTTGGTACGCTCTGTAACTTAAATGGCTTGATGGATTTTAGCATGCGAGGTGTCGTTAAATTCGTCTTAATTGTGAGAGTGACACTGGGTATATCAAAATTGCAAAAAACAAAATGGCTGACTTTTGGAGGCTAATGAAACGATTCCAAAAAATTTTTTTTTGTCAAAGCCTATCGATTGGGGTATCAAAATAAAGGGTTTAATGAGCGGGTTACAAAAATATATAATGTGGTATCAAAAGTTTCTTTGCAGTCAGGTACCTATATTATTGTTTCAAAAATCGAGTTATTACGATCTTACATGCAGAAGCTACAGGGCACGCAGGCTCTTAACAAGGTGTCAATAACCTTAAAAGTTTTAAGGATAATTTTGTGCAAAACAAAAGTACCTATACCTACCGTCTGACCGATAAAAGTTAGTATTCGCACATTGGGAGCCCCCATGGCGTCTTAAATATGTTGGTGTCCAGAAAGTGGTGTTTTGTTGTGTATGAACATTATAAGTCATTATTTTATTTACGTACCAGCACAGAATATTTAATAGAACTACATACAGAATGGCCACGGAATCACCCGCCTGAATCTAGCCGGCTCCTCGGAACTCGCGCAACTCGCGCCAAACTTGCCCTTGCCGTCATTTGTTTCATCCGGAGATGGAGAGTGAATCACTGGCCCGCGTACACACACATTTACAAGTGTAGAGACGTGCTCGCACGCATACAGGCGTCCTCGCACGCACTTAATTCGAATTGTGTTCGAAATCGTGATTTTATAGGCCGTGTCCGCCGTATGGTGGTAGGTACCTTAACTACCAGACCACCAAACCCATAGATGGAGCGAATGTGCCTTGGAGATCAAACTGGAAGGGAGGAGTTGGGAGGCAGCCATCACGAAGGTTAAGTCATGTAAAAGATACTCCTGCGAGAGAAAAAATTGGTGAATTCTGGAAGAGTAAAGAAAATTTATGAGTGACCTAAAATTGTGTCAATTATCGTCAAAGAAGAAACAAGATCAAATTTCTTTAATTTCGTAAGACGTCAAAATCGCCCTTACTTACCGTGTAGCTGTAGATATGGTATAGATCCTTGTGCAACATAACTGGGGTAACTGGGTGCACTTTGCTATCTCAAACAGGTCTTTTGTCTATAAAAATACAGTAACTAAGCATGTGGAATATACCATGATTTTTCAGGTAAACAATACCTAGGTATTTCAATTCGGTTCCTCGACCCTCAGAATGATTCAATTCAAATTCAATTCAATTCAAAATATTTTTATTGCCATAACTTAAACTAAACAGTACTAAAGATAAATACATTTTTACTTACAAACTATTATTGCATGAAGTGATTTGAAGACAGAAAAATATAATAGTTTAAACACATTCTTAACTATAAGATTTGGCAATGGGTACCAGTCTCAGCGGGTGCTGCGCTCGTTGTTACGCCCAGCGCTGATTTTCAGACTGGCCCCTAAAATGGGGGTTAGCCGAAAAGAAGAGAAACAAAAGATATAAAATATACTAAAGTTAACATGAAATATATATAATGTACTATGCTAATTGAGTGTAAAAGTGTGAGTGTGTGTTTGTCTAACGTACCTATGCGTGGAAGCGGAGGTGTACACAAGTTATAGTTATTTATATAGATATGCAGATAAAGTATTTATTTGTTTATTATATGGAATGTGAATATGTTTACAAATGTATGTGTGTAATTTAGGAGAGTGTGAGTGTGTTGTATTGTCAAGAGCGGGGCAAGACGCCAAATTATCTTCGGATCTCTAAAAGAGAATACACATGTTATGTGATTTACCTTATCATACTAATGGGATCTTAATGATCGGGCATAATGTTCAGAGGAAGTTACGTATTAACAAGAATTTATTTATTAACGTTACGCAACACACCGTAGTCTTTTGGAGGAGGCATTTCTTAAATAATCGGCTCGATAAATAACATTAAAAATCATACAGATCGGCGATTAATTGTAATTTGAGATACCTAAATCTTTATTTGAATTGAATATTTATAAAACATCTTAATGAACACACATAAAAAATAGGATCTATAAATATACGAATTTAAAATACGAATAGTACATATGTGTTAATATTAAATATTGTTGTGTTTTGAATAAGTAGGAACTGGTTGTAATGATTTCATTGACACAAGTATGTTTCATTAATGAAATGTAGAAAATGCTAGAGCTTTTTTACATACATATAGGACTGTCTATGCTCTTAATCGACATCGACAATAATACACAGAAAGTTATCATGATGACTCTAAAAACGTACGAAGTTGTCTGATATTTTTGGGAATATTACTACTTGGGACTATCTATACCCAAGTGACTACCTCTTTTCTTGTCATTTACCCCTTTTTAGGTGTGTTGTTCACTTCGACAGACAACACGGGACCACTCGTAAACGCATAGTTACTCGTATTGCAAGACGAGTAAGTACAGTCATCGTGAGGAAACCTGCACGCATCTGCGAAGTAATTCAAAAGATGTGTGTGAAGTCCCCAATCCGCACTGGCCCCGCGTGGGGACTATAGCCCAAACCCTCTCGTGATGAGAGGAGGCCTGTGCCCAGCAGTGGGTCGCAAATAGGCTGTAGTAGTAGTAGTAGAGTAAGTACGTACATGTATGAAGCCGACAAGACATTTCCCACTTTTTGCATCTTCAAGTCCTAGATGCCACTGTAACTGCTAGGCTCCGTTACCGGCCACAACCTGTCAAGATCGACAGAGTAACGTTTTCTTAATACATTGCTCGTTCGGGATCGGGATGGACATTGCACGAATGCTGCTTGCTACAATGCGCAATGTACACGGAAATCATTTCTCGTGTCGTCAGTCGCTAGATACCGTGATAAAGAAGGTAATGTACCTACAGGGTGGGACAAGTTTGACATCAGGAAGCGAGATCGGTCAACGTTTTGTCGAGCGAAGTGAAAATGTCGGATCGCTCTATATGAAACTAATAGCCAGTTTGTACTTTTTAACTTGGCGTAGTTTTACCGATCGATAGATAACCCGACAGAATGATAAAAACACGTTTTACATCAAAGCTGGAACCGTAAGATAGAGTAGCCTTAATAACTAACGAAGTAGTTTAATATTAATGCTTTGGAGTTAAATTAAGTACATATTCCAGCTTGACTAGGAGTTTAATAGATTTCTATAACAGATTGCTAGTAAACTGTGTAGTGTACAGTGTGGAAGACGACTAGAATGTACAGTCAAGGGCATTAACATGTGTACACTTTTGCATCCTGTTCCGTTGTGTTAAGGTCCAAAGGTGTATACATATTAATGCCCTTGACTGTACACTGTACAGTCGAAGCCATCAATAAAATTACAAATTGCCATCTGACTTCAATACACACAACGTACAGTCATCAGCAAAGTTCAGTTAACTTGAAATGCTTAAAATGATGATGAAAATAATTTAATCAATGAAAAGCCGCGGTAGCCTAGTGGTTTGACGTAAGTAAGGTTCATCCAAGATAAGATGACGAAATAGTTCATTATTACAGAGGCCGCCAAGTAGCGCATTGCCGGACGAGTTAGTTAGAATAGGGATGACGGCAGGGTGAAGAAATCTAAATTCTAATTAGTCCGTCAGTCAGGTAATAAAAATTTATTAGACACGTATTTTTTGTTTTATCAAATTAACAAAGAATGACTAAGTTAAAACGCATTAAAGTTGGAGAGTGGGGGCTAACTACGTCACCGGTAGGTATAAACCGTACCTAACCGTGACGTCACGCGACATTTCAACTCAATATATCTCCGTATAAGTTTGATTACGTGAAAAAAGAAAAAATACGTATCCAATACTTTTCAATAATCTTCCTGATAGACTAAGAGAAAAAAAGTTGTCGTCATCCTATTCTATTATACGAGTCCGGCAATCGCGCTGTTGTATATATAGAAGAAAAAGGGGTAATGGGGAGTTAGTAATCAATAAATTTTGTCTAATGATTGAAAAATCAGCCCTTAATGTTATAATAGGTATGGAATAATTATAATCTACTTCGATTTGACAGCTAATTGAGCATACATATTTAAGTGTATTAATCGAGAGACTGATGGCCGATGGGGCCAGAAAGTTCTGGAGTGGCGTCCGCGAACCGGTAGACGAGCTGTCAGTAGGCCTCCAACAAGATGGAGTGACGACCTTGTAAAGGTCGCGGGAATGCGGTGGATGCAAGTGGCACAAGACCGGTCTGAGGGCGCACCTTGGGGGAGGCCTTTGTCCAGCAATGGACGTCTATCGGCTGAAATGATGATGATGAATGGAGAAATCGACATTTCACTACGAGTTTCTCCTATACAGTAGGTACGTGCCTGATATTATAGGCCATGAGATAACGTCTAATCTAACATAGTTGCTTTAATAAGATTATGTTCCTAATGAAGGTGTTTGCATAGGTTTCTAGCAAGAGTTACTTTCTTGACATAGAACCTGTTATCAAAATCCTCATTTTATATGCTGTGCAGTCCTATTAAAAGCTGTGCTATAATTTATTGGAAGATGTTTTTTTTTTGATGAATAATTGTTTAATATTTCTTCAAAAGCGAAATATGTAAACAATAGTATTTTTAGAAATATAATATAAATATTAAACAAACTGCAGGAGGAAATTAAGACAACATTCAAAGAACAATCGTCACGTAAAGTGACGGATGGGGTGGTCTTGGTTAGTTACGAGAATTAGGATTTATTGGAAAAACAAAACAAGAAAACGTCAGTCATAAAAGGTAATCACGAAAACGTAACCAATAATACTATAAAAAACTATAATAAAGGCTTTATAACGGTGCTTTCCTCCACTCTTAGTATAAAATTACTAAATAGGAAAGCAGTATTTACAGCTCTACAACTAACTACCTACTCGTATATAATCCAGGGCCCTCATTCGTGTTTTAAATAGGGACGTGAATTTTCCCGTGGGTCCCACACTATCACTTTCTAAATCATTATGCAAAAGTATTCTAAGGCCTGCTGATGAAATAATAAGCTAAATTAAAAAAAAAAAATTAAGCACAGATTATTTTTTAATATTATCCCAGCTCAATAGCGTCCTTCAAATTTAAATAGGAGATCCGTTTCGCAAAATATTGAGAAGAATAGTGAATTGTTATTTGGGAGATCAAGAACAGAGACTAGCAACTAGACGCATAAAACAAACGTGTCATGTCTATAAAGGCGCTTGCACATTCAGGTTTAGATCAAATTGGAGTGGATATGTGTGTTTATATATCGCCTTAATGAACGTCGAAGTGGAACAACTTTATGCTTACGTTGTGCGGAAGACCGCAGACTTTCGCTTGAGTGAGAAAATCTTTTATTTTACCTACTCGTAATAACCACCATACCACAACAGCCTAGTTACGTCCCACTGTTGGGCACAGGCTTTGGACCTTCGGCCCTCTGAATTAGAGGCGGTAGGTCTAACCACTAGGCTACCGCTGTAAACATGTAACATGTTTTTTCATGATTTGTGACGTTGATGGGCAATTTTACTTAATCTTGTATGCCAATTAGTAAAAATGACAGAAAAAAAACGTGTCAGTTTTGTGACCTCAATAATTAAGATCGATATTTATATTAAAGCAAACTATTTTCTCGATGTTTTATACAGACTATGCATTAATCAATTTATAAATCATATGAAAAATTATATTTCCATTAAACTTTATGCTTAATTGTGGTCACAAAACTAACCCGGTCTTAATTTATTTCTGACATTTACAATACTTTAAGTAAAAATGCACTGATCCCAAGTTAGTAAGTTCCTAAGGTTTTATTTACCATGTGATGGTCACCTCAGCTTTGTTTAAGATTTTGTGTTTGGTTTGTTTTGAGATAAGTTCACCTCCGACTCAGCCCGCGTTAAACTTCTACACGCGAAAGCTCCAACGCATCATACTTTCAAGGACTTCCTGGCAGTCTCAGATTCGAGGTAACAACGATCTTCAACCATCGTTTATGAAAAATATTTTATATAAAATTTAGTAGGTATGCTAAATACACAGTAAGTGGGTTGGCTACGTTTGCTCGTAGAACTGACGGTCGATGGGGACAGAAAGTTCTCGAATGGCGTCCGCGTACCGAACGACGAGCTGTCGGTAGGCCTCCTGGTGAAGGTTGCGGGAAGTCGGTGGACGCGAGCGGCACAGTACCGGTCGGAGTGGCGAGCCTATGTTCAAAAGTGGACGTCTATCGGCTGATATGATTATAATGAAAGTATGAAGCCTATACAACTTGCAAACGTAGGGTTGTATATTTATTTGCTGGCGTAACATACCTGTTCATACATAGATACTAAACTAACCCAGTAGTTCCCATGTTTTATAGGCTTCATATCATAACACTGGCGTTTCTCCCAGATGCTGAAGAAAAGTTTTCACTTTTTCCGACCCAAAATATTCAAATAATGTAAAAAATTAAAAACACTGGCCGGTTGGACGGTGTGAAAAAAAAGAACAAGAGCAATCTCTCGATTCGTACCACTTCACAAACAATCGCGTGTCTTCCATCATTTTCCCAACTCACGCCATCTCGTGGGAACTGAGGAATCGATATCTCGGAATCGATTCGGTATCGTGATTTATATATTTAGTTTCAGATCTGATATGCTGATTTGGATTAGTCACGACCAGGTATAAACAATGACTACAATGAGGGGTTTCGTTGCGGCTTCATTTGAACTGACCTTTGTGCTTCAATCAGATGCTTGTCTCGGGGATTTTCGTGTGCAAACCACACGACATTCTGTAGATAGATCTATTTAAATACATTGTCAAAGATCTTGATTTAAAAATCTGTCAAGATACTATAATTTTGAAAGCATGATACAGTTTTTTTTAACGAAACATGTCTCATCATTCAGTCGGCGGTTATTCAATTCGTAACGTAACTTAAAGAGCGTTTTAGAGAAAATGATATTTTTAACTTTACATTCATAGCTCGGCCTTCCTGGATTAATATATTTATCATCCAATATTTCCAACTGATTTGTGCTCTATCGATGGGTTGAGTATTTATAGAAAAAATATTTACTTAAATAACAGATAACTCCACGGAACGGAGAATGAGAACAATGACGAGGAAAATAGAATGAAATTGAAATTGATATCGGAATCGGAATCCAACTTTTTCAAGACGATAAATTTAACAGAGGTAGAGAAATCATACTGGCAAAGTGCTCGAAGCAATTTCCATTTTGCAAGAAAGTAAGTAGGTGCCTATCCTATGTGCATAATGCATAACGGACCCGAAGATGATAATGAAGCATAAAACCACAAGGACGATAAAACGTAAAATTCTATCTAGTAAAATCGGACGGTTCATCAGTTAACATCAACGTATTATATTATAATATACAACATAACACAAACATCATTCAAAATGAATCGCATTTTACGAGGTTAGTTTCTATTAAAACTATAGGAACTAGCATTTATAGGTTGTCGTAAATAAATGAGTAAGATGGTCGCTTTACTGCCTTTCAATTAGATATAAACTATCCTTTGACACTTGACTTCCTGGACGATATGACTTATTTTAAACTCCCCCAAGCAATACGAATAAGATATGAATTCATTACTCCCATCGGAAGGCATGATGGGGAAATAGGATAAGTGTGTTTCACACGATAAACCGTTGTAAACGCAATAACTCCGTACTGTGAAAATGCTATCCTCACCGTATTTGGAAGATAGCTAGCCAGCCAACAGCGATGAATTTACCCGTGGGCACTTAAATACGAGTATATTGTTGTGGAACTCCTTTGACAAATTGCTAATACAAAGTCCATAGTAGTAAATACTCGCAAGGGGTCATTTTTCAACGACTTCAAAATTAAAGTTCCTAAGAGTCAATCTTTCTTCAACTCATCAATATGAGCCCGTACTGTTCTGTCTGTACGCATATTAATTTTCTGTTATTTATTAGATTCTGCCTAACTATGCTTTAGGATGTGACGCTTCGTCTATAAAGACAAGATGGTCATGACAAGACATTCTTTAGTAATTAAATCTAAAACTTCCCAAATTAACACGTTTGACACGATGCTGAAAAGAAAGTATTTGACAATAAAGAAAATCGAAATCTTATGTAATTCCTTATGTCCATGGGAAACAGTGACCACGTACCTGTGGTCTGCGTGCTAGTTTGACAAACAAAACCAAAAAAAATATCTACAACTACTACTACTACTACAGCCTATTTGCGTCCCACTGCTGAGCACAGGCCTCCTCTCATTACGAGAGGGTTTGGGCTATAGTCCCCA